>JAWQFJ010000460.1:30000-42500 GCA_034096865.1 Theodoxus fluviatilis
TGGTCTACAGAGTCTGCAAGGTCAGGGAGGGACTTGAGAATGCCTGGGAGGTTGTGGAGGGTGGGGAAGGATGCGGTGTGCGGATGGGTGTCAGGTCATGAGGAGAAGTTTCCTATGGGGGAAGAGATGTGGGTGAATGATTTTGCTATTACCCTTTGGCTGTCATCAACCATATGTCTAGGTCAGAACGTGAAAATGGACATGAAATCCTAAAAGGATGTTCCCAATACTGAGCCAGATACCAAAGACGCAGTTATCTAGAGAAAATAAATACATGAACAAAACTGTTTTGCAGGACAACCAATTCACGTGGTAGCTTTGTAGCTGATGCTTCCTGGTGTCTGTCTGACCATGCTGCAATGGAAGAACACTGTTTTATGCTTGCAGGTGTTCAACACCAAGCACTTGGCAGATTTCCTGGCTAAAGGTAAAACATCTGCTCTCACTTTGTGTCTGATGTGCCTTTTTGTTTGTAAAGAGTTATCAACAACCACTTCTCACAGCATCAGCTTTTCTCCTTTTTGTGTGTGTATATATGAGTTAGATGTAGATGTGGTTAATGTCTACTTGGTCTATTTGAAAAGAGTTGGTTTGAATTGTATGGAACCTGTATTGTTCAAAGCAGCCTATATGAGCAGGTGCAAGAACCTGACACACATATTTCTGGAAGATTTGAATCTAACAGTATCGTTCCACTTTGGAGCTTAATTTCTTTATCAAATTGAGTTACTGTGTGTTGTAGATTACAGTACAGTAAATATCCGAAGAATGTTGCTACCCTATATGATGTAGCATCAAGATTTGGTTCTGACATGGTACCTCTCATCTTTAGAATTGAATGTTAAGAACTGATGAAATTGCTCCATAGTATAGATTGCAGCACTCTACACACTGGAAAACAATTGCTACCTCTGTACACTGTAAAAAGCATCAAGATTTGTCTTCTGACCTTTACCTTTACCCTTACAGCAGAGATCTTTTCCAGTATGAAATCTTTACCCTTACAGTGGAGATCATTTACTGAATGAAATCTCTACCCTTACCTTTACCCTTACAGTGGACATCATTTGCTGAATGATATCACTACCCTTACCTTTACCCTTACACTGGACATCATTTGCTGAATGATATCACTACCCTTACCTTTACTCTTACACTGGACATCATTTGCTGAATGATATCACTACCCTTACCTTTACCCTTACACTGGACATCATTTGCTGAATGATATCACTACCCTTACCTTTACCCTTACACTGGACATCATTTGCTGAATGATATCACTACCCTTACCTTTACCCTTACACTGGACATCATTTGCTGTATGATATCACTACCCTTACCTTTACCCTTACAGTGGAGATCATTTGCTGTATGATATCACTACCCTTACCTTTACCCTTACACTGGACATCATTTGCTGAATGATATCACTACCCTTACCTTTACCCTTACACTGGACATCATTTGCTGTATGATATCACTACCCTTACCTTTACTCTTACGCTGGACATCATTTGCTGTATGAAATATCTACCCTTACCTTTACCCTTACAGTGGACATCATTTGCTGTATGATATCACTACCCTTACCTTTACCCTTACAGTGGACATCATTTACTGTATGATATCACTACCCTTACCTTTACCCTTACAGTGGACATCATTTGCTGTAAGATATCACTACCCTTACCTTTACCCTTACAGTGGACATCATTTACTGTATGAAATCTCTACCTTTACCTTTACCCTTACAGCAGAGGAGGAGCTGTTTGTGGGAGCGCAAGGGCTGCCTGCCCGACTGTCCCTGACCGCGGAGCTAGGGGGCAGCTACCTGAGCCCAGATCACCTGCCCCATGCCTACGTTCTGCCCCCCTACCTGGCCGAGCTGGAGACCCCCACCTTCCACTACAGACCGCTCTTCTCTGAAAGAATGCTGCCCGTGGTAGGTTTCTCCTTGGTCTGGTCTTGGAGATGGCGGTGGTGTTGGGAGATTGGGGTGACGGGGACGGTGCCCAGTGCTCTCAGTGTTTGTGTGTGAAACGCATGTCCCGTGCTTGATGATCGTTTTGATATCTCTCTGACACCAGCTTTTTTCTGTACAGTATTGATGTGGACTGCCACTAGATGTGTGTTATCTCTCACTTGGCAACACTGAATTTGAATGGAGCAGAGGCATGTTCTTTTGTCAAGCAACTAGTGGTGTCCTAAAGTTTTTTTGTTTGCTAGCCTGCCAGGCTAGCTACACAAAATTTACTGGCCCACAATAATTTTTACTAGCTCATCTCTAAATCATAGTGCCAATTATCTCAAAACAAACGATTTTGTTTCTCATATTCATATTCCTTGTCTTTTTCTCTTCTTGGTTGCTTTGTTTACACTTTTTTCTGGTGGTGACTTACTTGTATGATGCATCACAAATGCATCCATCAAAGATCGAATTCTTCATGACAGAAGGGTTATCACATAACGAGAAAGGTGGGTGCTGGTACCTGACTGTGTGCGTCTTAAATGTCTGTCACTATGTTTGTTGTGAGGTACCAGTGAGGATTGATGAAGATGCCCAGTGATCAGGGGGTAAAGTGTAAGCGGTTTGAGACCCTGACAAAGGGTGTAAGTCGCTATAAAAAACCACACCTTTACCTTTTACCTTTACATTGCAGCAATGACATGACTGTTGTAATCAAGTCACGGAACTGAGGAAATAAGTATGGCAGTTAGAAACAGCATAAAATGCCTTTTTTCCCCATTTATTTATCATTTTTTACCGCCCATCAGACAAGTGACTCGGCAGTTTTATCAAGCCCGAGGAAATTTTTACTCGCCAAGGGCTGGTGAATTGGAACATCCCTGCATGCAATTGTTGTGTTTTCATGTTTCTCACTGTTCACTAGTGATTTCTGTCATCTCTTGCTATTCACTTCAGTGTGGATGTTGTACAACACCAGATGAATATTTTCTGTTCTTTCGCACCAAAATGTGTGTATGGATATCCGCCACTGTTCAGTATCAGTGTTTTCTGCACTAGGTCTCAGTCATCTCTCACTGCTCGGTATTACATTGTATATCAACAGATGGGCATTTTCAATTGCAAAGCACCCGATGCATGTCTTTGAATCTCTCTGCTCAGTGTGGATGTCTTGTCCCAGATCTGTGTCACTTCTCACTGCTCACTGTGGATGTCTTGTCCCAGATCTGTGTCACTTCTCACTGCACAAAAATTGTATTGTAGATCAACAGATGTGCAATTCCAGTTGCAAAGCACCCTGTGCATGTTTTTGAAATCTCTCTCTGTTCACTGTGGATGTCTTGTGCCAGATCTGTGTCACTTCTCACTGCTCACTGTGTGCCAGATCTGTGTCACTTCTCACTGCTCACTGTGGATGTCTTGTGCCAGATCTGTGTCACTTCTCACTGCTCACTGTGAATGTATTGTGCCAGATCTGTGTCACTTCTCACTGCTCACTGTGAATGTCTTGTGCCAGATCTGTGTCACTTCTCACTGCTCATTGTGGATGTCTTGTGCCAGATCTGTGTCACTTCTCACTGCTCACTGTGTGCCAGATCTGTGTCACTTCTCACTGCTTACTGTGTGCCAGATCTGTGTCACTTCTCACTGCTCATTGTGGATGTCTTGTGCCAGATCTGTGTCACTTCTCACTGCTCACTGTGTGCCAGATCTGTGTCACTTCTCACTGCTTACTGTGTGCCAGATCTGTGTCACTTCTCACTGCTCACTGTGTGCCAGATCTGTGTCACTTCTCACTGCTCACTGTGTGCCAGATCTGTGTCACTTCTCACTGCTTACTGTGTGCCAGATCTGTGTCACTTCTCACTGCTCACTGTGTGCCAGATCTGTGTCACTTTCACTGCTCACTGTGTGCCAGATCTGTGTCACTTCTCACTGCTCATTGTGGATGTCTTGTGCCAGATCTGTGTCACTTCTCACTGCTCACTGTGTGCCAGATCTGTGTCACTTCTCACTGCTTACTGTGTGCCAGATCTGTGTCACTTCTCACTGCTCATTGTGGATGTCTTGTGCCAGATCTGTGTCACTTCTCACTGCTCACTGTGTGCCAGATCTGTGTCACTTCTCACTGCTTACTGTGTGCCAGATCTGTGTCACTTCTCACTGCTCACTGTGTGCCAGATCTGTGTCACTTCTCACTGCTCACTGTGTGCCAGATCTGTGTCACTTCTCACTGCTCACTGTGTGCCAGATCTGTGTCACTTCTCACTGCTCATTGTGTGCCAGATCTGTGTCACTTCTCACTGCTCATTGTGGATGTCTTGTGCCAGATCTGTGTCACTTCTCACTGCTCACTGTGTGCCAGATCTGTGTCACTTCTCACTGCTTACTGTGTGCCAGATCTGTGTCACTTCTCACTGCTCATTGTGGATGTCTTGTGCCAGATCTGTGTCACTTCTCACTGCTCATTGTGGATGTCTTGTGCCAGATCTGTGTCACTTCTCACTGCTTACTGTGTGCCAGATCTGTGTCACTTCTCACTGCTCACTGTGTGCCAGATCTGTGTCACTTCTCACTGCTTACTGTGTGCCAGATCTGTGTCACTTCTCACTGCTTACTGTGTGCCAGATCTGTGTCACTTCTCACTGCTCATTGTGGATGTCTTGTGCCAGATCTGTGTCACTTCTCACTGCTCATTGTGGATGTCTTGTGCCAGATCTGTGTCACTTCTCACTGCTCACTGTGTGCCAGATCTGTGTCACTTCTCACTGCTTACTGTGTGCCAGATCTGTGTCACTTCTCACTGCTCATTGTGGATGTCTTGTGCCAGATCTGTGTCACTTCTCACTGCTCATTGTGGATGTCTTGTGCCAGATCTGTGTCACTTCTCACTGCTTACTGTGTGCCAGATCTGTGTCACTTCTCACTGCTTACTGTGTGCCAGATCTGTGTCACTTCTCACTGCTTACTGTGTGCCAGATCTGTGTCACTTCTCACTGCACAAAAATTGTATTGTAGATCAACAGATGTGCAATTCCAGTTGCAAAGCACCCTATGCATGTTTTTGAAATCTCTCTCTGTTCACTGTGGATGTCTTGTGCCAGATCTGTGTCACTGCTCACTGTGTGCCAGATCTGTGTCACTTCTCACTGCTCACTGTGTGCCAGATCTGTGTCACTTCTCACTGCTTACTGTGTGCCAGATCTGTGTCACTTCTCACTGCTCACTGTGTGCCAGATCTGTGTCACTTCTCACTGCTCACTGTGTGCCAGATCTGTGTCACTTCTCACTGCTCACTATGTGCCAGATCTGTGTCACTTCTCACTGCTCACTGTGTGCCAGATCTGTGTCACTTCTCACTGCTCACTGTGTGCCAGATCTGTGTCACTTCTCACTGCTCACTGTGTGCCAGATCTGTGTCACTTCTCACTGCTCATTGTGGATGTCTTGTGCCAGATCTGTGTCACTTCTCACTGCTCACTATGTGCCAGATCTGTGTCACTTCTCACTGCTCACTGTGTGCCAGATCTGTGTCACTTCTCACTGCTCACTATGGATGTCTTGTGCCAGATCTGTGTCACTTCTCACTGCTCATTGTGGATGTCTTGTGCCAGATCTGTGTCACTTCTCACTGCTCACTATGGATGTCTTGTGCCAGATCTGTGTCACTTCTCACTGCTCATTGTGGATGTCTTGTGCCAGATCTGTGTCACTTCTCACTGCTCACTATGTGCCAGATCTGTGTCACTTCTCACTGCTCACTGTGTGCCAGATCTGTGTCACTTCTCACTGCTCACTATGGATGTCTTGTGCCAGATCTGTGTCACTTCTCACTGCTCATTGTGGATGTCTTGTGCCAGATCTGTGTCACTTCTCACTGCTCATTGTGGATGTCTTGTGCCAGATCTGTGTCACTTCTCACTGCTCATTGTGGATGTCTTGTGCCAGATCTGTGTCACTTCTCACTGCTCACTATGGATGTCTTGTGCCAGATCTGTGTCACTTCTCACTGCTCATTGTGGATGTCTTGTGCCAGATCTGTGTCACTTCTCACTGCTCATTGTGGATGTCTTGTGCCAGATCTGTGTCACTTCTCACTGCTCACTGTGTGCCAGATCTGTGTCACTTCTCACTGCTCACTGTGTGCCAGATCTGTGTCACTTCTCACTGCTCACTGTGGATGTCTTGTGCCAGATCTGTGTCACTTCTCACTGCTCACTGTGGATGTCTTGTGCCAGATCTGTGTCACTTCTCACTGCTCACTGTGGATGTCTTGTGCCAGATCTGTGTCACTTCTCACTGCTCATTGTGGATGTCTTGTGCCAGATCTGTGTCACTTCTCACTGCTCACTGTGTGCCAGATCTGTGTCACTTCTCACTGCTCATTGTGTATGTCTTGTGCCAGATCTGTGTCACTTCTCACTGCTCATTGTGGATGTCTTGTGCCAGATCTGTGTCACTTCTCACTGCTCACTGTGTGCCAGATCTGTGTCACTTCTCACTGCTCACTGTGGATGTCTTGTGCCAGATCTGTGTCACTTCTCACTGCTCACTGTGTGCCAGATCTGTGTCACTTCTCACTGCTCACTGTGTGCCAGATCTGTGTCACTTCTCACTGCTTACTGTGTGCCAGATCTGTGTCACTTCTCACTGCTTACTGTGTGCCAGATCTGTGTCACTTCTCACTGCTCACTGTGTGCCAGATCTGTGTCACTTCTCACTGCTCACTGTGTGCCAGATCTGTGTCACTTCTCACTGCTCACTGTGTGCCAGATCTGTGTCACTTCTCACTGCTCACTGTGGACGTCTTGTGCCAGATCTGTGTCACTTCTCACTGCTCACTGTGTGCCAGATCTGTGTCACTTCTCACTGCTCACTGTGTGCCAGATCTGTGTCACTTCTCACTGCTCATTGTGGATGTCTTGTGCCAGATCTGTGTCACTTCTCACTGCTCATTGTGGATGTCTTGTGCCAGATCTGTGTCACTTCTCACTGCTCACTGTGTGCCAGATCTGTGTCACTTCTCACTGCTTACTGTGGATGTCTTGTGCTAGATCTGTGTCACTTCTCACTGCTCATTGTGGATGTCTTGTGCCAGATCTGTGTCACTTCTCACTGCTCATTGTGGATGTCTTGTGCCAGATCTGTGTCACTTCTCACTTCTCACTGTGTGCCAGATCTGTGTCACTTCTCACTGCTCACTGTGTGCCAGATCTGTGTCACTTCTCACTGCTCACTGTGTGCCAGATCTGTGTCACTTCTCACTGCTCACTGTGTGCCAGATCTGTGTCACTTCTCACTGCTCACTGTGTGCCAGATCTGTGTCACTTCTCACTGCTCACTGTGGATGTCTTGTGCCAGATCTGTGTCACTTCTCACTGCTCACTGTGTGCCAGATCTGTGTCACTGCTCACTGTGGATGTCTTGTGCCAGATCTGTGTCACTTCTCACTGCTCACTGTGGATGTCTTGTGCCAGATCTGTGTCACTTCTCACTGCTCACTGTGGATGTCTTGTGCCAGATCTGTGTCACTTCTCACTGTGTGCCAGATCTGTGTCACTTCTCACTGCTCATTGTGGATGTCTTGTGCCAGATCTGTGTCACTTCTCACTGCTCACTGTGGATGTCTTGTGCCAGATCTGTGTCACTTCTCACTGCTCACTGTGTGCCAGATCTGTGTCACTTCTCACTGCTCACTGTGTGCCAGATCTGTGTCACTTCTCACTGCTCACTGTGTGCCAGATCTGTGTCACTTCTCACTGCTCACTGTGGATGTCTTGTGCCAGATCTGTGTCACTTCTCACTGCTCACTGTGGATGTCTTGTGCCAGATCTGTGTCACTTCTCACTGCTCACTGTGTGCCAGATCTGTGTCACTTCTCACTGCTCACTGTGTGCCAGATCTGTGTCACTTCTCACTGCTCACTGTGTGCCAGATCTGTGTCACTTCTCACTGCTTACTGTGGATGTCTTGTGCTAGATCTGTGTCACTTCTCACTGCTCATTGTGGATGTCTTGTGCCAGATCTGTGTCACTTCTCACTGCTCATTGTGGATGTCTTGTGCCAGATCTGTGTCACTTCTCACTTCTCACTGTGTGCCAGATCTGTGTCACTTCTCACTGCTCACTGTGTGCCAGATCTGTGTCACTTCTCACTGCTCACTGTGTGCCAGATCTGTGTCACTTCTCACTGCTTACTGTGTGCCAGATCTGTGTCACTTCTCACTGCTCACTGTGGATGTCTTGTGCCAGATCTGTGTCACTTCTCACTGCTCACTGTGTGCCAGATCTGTGTCACTTCTCACTGCTTACTGTGTGCCAGATCTGTGTCATTTCTCACTTCTCACTGTGGATGTCTTGTGCCAGATCTGTGTCACTTCTCACTGCTCACTGTGGATGTCTTGTGCCAGATCTGTGTCACTTCTCACTTCTCACTGTGGATGTCTTGTGCCAGATCTGTGTCACTTCTCACTGCTCATTGTGTGCCAGATCTGTGTCACTTCTCACTGCTCACTGTGTGCCAGATCTGTGTCACTTCTCACTGCTCATTGTGGATGTCTTGTGCCAGATCTGTGTCACTTCTCACTGCTCATTGTGGATGTCTTGTGCCAGATCTGTGTCACTTCTCATTGCTCACTGTGTGCCAGATCTGTGTCACTTCTCACTGCTCACTGTGTGCCAGATCTGTGTCACTTCTCACTGCTCACTGTGTGCCAGATCTGTGTCACTTCTCACTGCTCACTGTGGATGTCTTGTGCCAGATCTGTGTCACTTCTCACTGCTCACTGTGGATGTCTTGTGCCAGATCTGTGTCACTTCTCACTGCTCACTGTGTGCCAGATCTGTGTCACTTCTCACTGCTCACTGTGTGCCAGATCTGTGTCACTTCTCACTGCTCACTGTGTGCCAGATCTGTGTCACTTCTCACTGCTCACTGTGTGCCAGATCTGTGTCACTTCTCACTGCTCACTGTGTGCCAGATCTGTGTCACTTCTCACTGCTCACTGTGTGCCAGATCTGTGTCACTTCTCACTGCTTACTGTGTGCCAGATCTGTGTCACTTCTCACTGCTCACTGTGTGCCAGATCTGTGTCACTTTCACTGCTCACTGTGTGCCAGATCTGTGTCACTTCTCACTGCTCACTATGTGCCAGATCTGTGTCACTTTCACTGCTCACTGTGTGCCAGATCTGTGTCACTTCTCACTGCTCACTGTGTGCCAGATCTGTGTCACTTCTCACTGCTCACTGTGTGCCAGATCTGTGTCACTTCTCACTGCTTACTGTGTGCCAGATCTGTGTCACTTCTCACTGCTCACTGTGTGCCAGATCTGTGTCACTTCTCACTGCTCACTGTGTGCCAGATCTGTGTCACTTCTCACTGCTTACTGTGGATGTCTTGTGCTAGATCTGTGTCATGTCTCACTGCTCACTGTGGATGTCTTGTGCCAGATCTGTGTCACTTCTCACTGCTCACTGTGTGCCAGATCTGTGTCACTTTCACTGCTCACTGTGTGCCAGATCTGTGTCACTTCTCACTGCTCACTGTGTGCCAGATCTGTGTCACTTCTCACTGTTCACTGTGAATGTATTGTGCCAGATCTGTGTCACTTCTCACTGCTCATTGTGGATGTCTTGTGCCAGATCTGTGTCACTTCTCACTGCTCACTGTGTGCCAGATCTGTGTCACTTCTCACTGCTCACTGTGTGCCAGATCTGTGTCACTTCTCACTGCTCACTGTGTGCCAGATCTGTGTCACTTCTCACTGCTTACTGTGGATGTCTTGTGCTAGATCTGTGTCACGTCTCACTGCTCACTGTGGATGTCTTGTGCCAGATCTGTGTCACTTCTCACTGCTCACTGTGTGCCAGATCTGTGTCACTTCTCACTGCTCACTGTGTGCCAGATCTGTGTCACTTCTCACTGCTTACTGTGGATGTCTTGTGCTAGATCTGTGTCATGTCTCACTGCTCACTGTGGATGTCTTGTGCCAGATCTGTGTCACTTCTCACTGCTTACTGTGTGCCAGATCTGTGTCACTTCTCACTGCTCACTGTGTGCCAGATCTGTGTCACTTCTCACTGCTCACTGTGTGCCAGATCTGTGTCACTTCTCACTGCTCACTGTGTGCCAGATCTGTGTCACTTCTCACTGCTCACTGTGTGCCAGATCTGTGTCACTTCTCACTGCTCACTGTGTGCCAGATCTGTGTCACTTCTCACTGCTCACTGTGTGCCAGATCTGTGTCACTTCTCACTGCTTACTGTGTGCCAGATCTGTGTCACTTCTCACTGCTCACTGTGTGCCAGATCTGTGTCACTTCTCACTGCTTACTGTGTGCCAGATCTGTGTCACTTCTCACTGCTCACTGTGTGCCAGATCTGTGTCACTTCTCACTGCTCACTGTGTGCCAGATCTGTGTCACTTCTCACTGCTCACTGTGAATGTATTGTGCCAGATCTGTGTCACTTCTCACTGTTTACTGTGTGCCAGATCTGTGAGGTCATCTACTGCGTGTCAAGATCCCTGGAGCAGCTGTCCAAACCCAGTCCAGACACGCGGCCGGCACCGCGGGGCTTCCTGGGATGGCTGGCCTCACTGTTCAGTGAGGTCCGGGACTTTGGCACGCTGACCCCTGCAGACCGCACCAAACTGACCAACCAACTGCACATCATTGCTCGAAACCTGTGCAACATCTTCAGGGTAGGTTCTCACTTCATCCCTTAAACCTCTGCAAAAGTGTGTTTTTGTTGTTCTTTTCTTGCATAGTTTTCTGGTGAATTTTGAATATTTCCTGTCATTTGCATAAGGCAGAGGAAATTACATGCATGCTCACATGTACATACACATGCAGACACACTTGCAAACATATGCATGCACATGCATACACACTCATATACACCTGCTCACATATTACACACACATGCAGACACTTGCATACACATGCATGCATGCTCATATATGCATGCACATGCACACACACTCATACATATGCTCACATATACACATATATGCACACACATGCGTCTCAAAGGCCTGTTTTAATTGAGCAAATCTTATGCCTACTTTGCCGTAGTAGCAATCTTATCTAACCAATCAGGGTGCCGCCTAGGTGTAGTTCTGCATTCTGATTGGTTAAGGGGAGACCTGGCAGCTACAGTACACATTTTTTACCAATTTTTATTTCTCCAATTTTGATGCTGATTTTTGATTTAGTTCATTTGGAATAAACAAAAAAAAATCAAATAAAGGCTGTATCTGGTGTACTTATGAGAATAATGATAGTTTTATGACGGAAATGGGGGGAAATATGTATTTTTCAAGAAATCAGTAAAAAAATCAAGAGACTACATATCAACTTCAAACCAATGTTAATTTGCATATAATAATGTTGCTCATGAGATTACATGAAGACATCTTGTCTATCTTGTTACAAAAAAACTCTACAACCTAGAATTTTAACTATATGATTTCTGTTTGTGTAAGGCTTGAAATTTTTTTAATCTTCAGCAAATGCAAAATTTACCAAATGTTTTTCTATTAAATTCTCATTGTAATATCACAGACTACTCATTTGTCTACAAAATAAAAAAAACAGAAAGTGACTAGCACAAACACACAATTTTCTATTGATTTCCTCATGAAGCTACCATCGTGAAAAATCAACAATCCGAGAAATCAGCCGACAAAGTTTTTGGAATGTTCCATGTCACAGAAAAAGGACTTTCAGTCAAATTTACAGCCAATTTCTGCTTCCCAGTCACCTTCTATGAGTCTTCCAGCATGCCTGGGCCATAGGTTGGTCCCTCTTCATCCTCCTGAGCAGCAATGTCATGCAGATGCTCAACACGGTATGAACGTCTTTTGTTTAGGAAAGCTTGAGTTGCAGCTTTATCTGCCTTCTTCTTCCTCTTGGCATCTTCTTTCTGCAGCAGAAGCAGGGTCACCTCATTTGCAGCAATGTTCAAACTCTGCATCACCCCTGCATCTCTCAGCTGCAGTCATCTTCCTCAGTTTTTCTTTGTTCATGGTGCACACGTGGCAGTATGTTGACAGCACCTCGAAGTCTACAGCATACCCTGCGAGGACATCAATCACAACGCCCACACCATTGTGAGATGTGAATCCTCGTTTCTGCCATGTACCATCGAACAACACATCTATAGATCTATCATTCATGGTATCCCATCATCTTCATCCCATGCTGTGTCATCCTCACTGTCTTCCTCACTGAACTCCTCTGCTGAGTGTTGGCCAGAATGATGGGTCTCTCTGTTGCCATTTCACAAAGTCCACTGTCATGTCCAGTGTGGCTTCCCTTGATGCAGGAAGAGCATCACAGACTCTCCTGTCAATGCTGGAAAAAGTTTTACCATGGAGAAGAGGCATACCAAAAACTGTGCAAAACTTTCGCAAGGCAGCATACCCACCACCAATTTCATGGGAATGCAGCACAGCACGCCTGTTCACCTCAAACCCCACGTTCTTCTCCTGCCTCTTTTCAATGCGAGGTGAAGAAATCATTTTCTTAC
>JAWQFJ010000460.1:44100-60442 GCA_034096865.1 Theodoxus fluviatilis
ATACATACATACATCATACATACATACATACATACATACATACATACATACATACATACATACATACATACATACATACATACATACATACATACATACATACATACATACATACATACATACATACATACATACATACATACATACATACATACATACATACATACATACATACATACATACATACATACATACATACATATCAAATTGACTTTATTCTCGAAAAAAATACACACTTCGGTGCACTGAGAATATCACATCAAATAGACAAGAAAATGAAACATCCAAGAGACCGCAGAAACCATCACGCGAAATCCGAACAAGAAGAGACGCGTCATAGCACCATAATCGCGCACGATATCGAGAGTCTCATGGTTATCGGTCCCAGATACGACAGGCTATCGACAGTTAAGAGCTTCACAAAGTTAGCCTGGCGACATGTCTCGATGTCTAACACAGGGCCGGTTGGTTGCAATCTGCCTGTTGTCCCCGGGAGGTATCAGTAAGCCCTACAGCCGACAGGCACATCCCTCCCACACAGGCAAGCGATTGTCAGTATTGCGAGTCCGAATTCAAGGCTTTGTGAGAAAAGTCTCATGGTAGTACTTTGCTGCATCTCTGTTTCCAGGCGATGCGGGATCCAATCATCGCGCTGACAGAGGCATATTTGGCGATGCTTCGTGCCTTGCATCTGGGTATCGCCACTGAGGTGCAGACCGCTGACAAATCGGGCGTGAACGCTCTCCCAGCGGACCCTACCACCAGCACATAAATCCTGCCAGTGGAAGCCTAGTTTCTGTATCTCCAAGCAGAGCGGCATGTACTTGTCCAAACTTGGCTTGATAACAGTCATCAAGAAAGGCGTCAAATGGGATCGACCACCTCGATGATCGTAGGCAGATCTGTTCCGCAGTTGCTGATCACACATACATATGTCTGGCTTTGGTGATTAACATGCAACTGAATGGAGGCGGTCACCCGTGAAAGGGGAGTTAGTGCACAATCCTATACATACATAACCATGCATAGCATAACATACCATACATAATACAATACCATACAACATACATACATACATACATCCATACAACATAATATACATAGATGGCATACTATACAGTACAGGCATCACACACTAAACCAATTTATTCAGGATTCCTGGTGGATAATTGTAGTTGAGTTTTTTTTTTTTTTTTTTTTGAAACAATAATTATTGCTCTCCTGAGAATTAGGCCTCAATATGCTTTGGTGGCACGTCCTGTGATTTACAAGCTGAGAGCACTGATTGGCACTTGGCTTGTTGGCAATGAGATGAGACAATGGACAGTAAGGCGATCATGCTGTTTTCTGAAGCGGATTACTACGAGACAAAGCGGGGGCTACAACATTAATTAACACGAGCAAACGCGATAGTGAGTCAAATGTCCATGCGACTCACGTCACTGTGGTTTGCGACGCAGGGAAATTTACTGCTAAGGTCGCTGCATCGCCTCTGCCACACCTGGAAGGATCCTAGGGAATGTGTGCTGATGCCGAGTAATGGCCAAGCCAATTTTTTTTTTTTTTTTTTTTTTTTTTTTTTTTTTTTTGTATTTTCGGATGAGTAGCGCGATATCCCGGAGCAGCATGTCAGCCCCCGCACGACCCGCCTTGCACAGTGCCCAGGCTGCCGATGTATGGAGATGGACCAGGCATCATAACCCAGTGCAAGATTTCAGACAGGTGGAGTGTGTACTTTTCGAATTTCTTTCGTAGCACGTAATCATGGCCGCATCGAAGGGACAGTGCTTTAGCAAGAAACACTTCTCGGTCCTCCTCGTTGATGTGCAATGTTATTGGTCTTTTTGCTGTGCTTCAAAGCTGGCGTCAGAGTGAACAAGCTGAGGAGATAGGACTCGTCTTTGTACAGGGCTGCTTGACGTTCTGCCCCACAATTGCGGACATTCGGAACACGTACGTTTAGCTAAGATCGGCCGCATAATGTAGTCGCGTTTGTGACAAACGCATCTTGATTGGCGGTACTGCACTCCATGCACTTTAATGGTGCGGCGTGATTCGGCGGGTAATCTTAAGCTAAACGGGACGTTCGAATGTCGCAATTCTGCAGCGAAAACGGTCTATAGACCGCGTCCAAGAGAAGTATTTCCAGGGAAGACCCTGCAGATGAGGTCCACATTCGGATTGTCGCCTGCTTGGTATAGTTTCTTGTTACTTTGTGCAGCCATCCCGTACGTGAGGAAGAAATGCTCGGCTCAGCAGGGTAAACCCCAAAGCACTCGTCGATAGGGGTTGGCGGTGGTAGAAAGTTTGCATTCACCACACGCTGAGAGCCTGCTGCAAATCTGTCTTCTGAAGCCTACTCTCCATCCTTTCAAAGTTCTCCCATTCGTCACACGCACTCTTTCACAAAGGAGGTCCACGATCATGCGATAGAGGTGTCAATTCTAACAGAGGCGGGATCGTACAGACCTCGGCGCTGTGGACGCCATTTGTGAGGATGTTGTGAGACTGCATTGCGGTAAGTCGGCATGTATCGTTTCCTGTCTGTAGAGCGCCTCTTGAAGGCAGTTCGCAACCGCTGGATCACACTAAAATAAATCTTCACCCCCCTCCAAGGAACCAATGTACTACAGGTACGCTGTATTAACGGCGACAGCCACGACGGATGTGGAGGCAAAAACGGCCAAACAGACGCCGAGCCGACAGAGGCAGGACTGGTCATCCGCCATCCTGCCACACACAGACAAACATACATACATTACTACATACATACATACATACATACATACATACATACATACATACATACATACATACATACATACATACATACATACATACATACATACATACATACATACATACATACATACATACATACATACATACATACATACATACATACATACATACATACATACATACATACATACATACATACATACATACATACATACATACAGTACATACATACATACATACATACATACATACATACATACATACATACATACGATACATACATACATACATACATACCGGTGAAGTAGACGTAAGCGCTGCTCAACTCAAACAGGCCTGTACCCTCTAGAGTTCTGCAGTTTGACCTGCCAGACTGGGTTGAGCACCCTTCCCAAGACATTAATGACAAATTGCTGTGTAAAACAACACTTCTACCTGTGCCTACCCTTACCTGTGCTGCAGTTTGAGGTGCCAGACTGGGTGGAGCTTGCTTCCCAGGACATCACCCAGGCCAACCTGACCCAGTCCCTGCTGCATGAGGAGGAGGAACTTCTGCCTGACTCTGTCTACTCCCAGGACGGGCCTGTCCTCACAGACAGGGGCAGGTTCCAGGTATGGTGCCCAGGGCTATGTTGCTTCTTGGCTCAGTGGCAGAGTGGTTAGCTTGCCTGACCTGTTCCTGGTTGCTAGCAGCAAGTGGTCAGCTTGCCTGACCTGTTCCTGGTTGCTGGCAGCAAGTGGTCAGCTTGCCTGACCTGTTCCTGGTTGCTAGCAGCAAGTGGGTGGGCGTGGCCAAGTGGTTAGCTTGCCTGACCTGTTCCTGGTTGCTAGCAGCAAGTGGTCAGCTTGCCTGACCTGTTCCTGGTTGCTAGCAGCACGTGGTCAGCTTGCCTGACCTGTTCCTGGTTGCTAGCAGCAAGTGGGTGGGCATTCACAGCTGTCAGGATCCCAGAGTGGCAGCGTTGAGCAAGATGTTTCAATTCGTATTGCTTGTCCCCAATCAGGAATGAAATAGGTACCTGTTAGGGCTGAGCTGGAAACGTGTGGAAGATAAACTTTGGTGTAGTCATCCATGGCTGGGTTGCATGCTCCCCAGGGAGATGAGATGGTGTAGTCATCCATGGCTGGGTTGTATGCTCCCCAGGATTGTATGCTCCCCAGGGAGATGAGATGGTGTAGTCATCCATGGCTGGGTTGTATGCTCCCCAGGGAGATGAGATGGTGTAGTCATCCATGGCTGGGTTGTATGCTCCCCAGGGAGATGAGATGGTGTAGTCATCCATGGCTGGGCTGTATGCTCCCCAGGGAGATGATATGGTGTAGTCATGCATGGCTGGGTTGTATGCTCCCAGGGTTGTATGCTCCCCAGGGAGATGAGATGGTGTAGTCATGCATGGCTGGGTTGTATGCTCCCAGGGTTGTATGCTCCCCAGGGAGATGAGATGGTGTAGTCATCCATGGCTGGGCTGTATGCTCCCCAGGGAGATGAGATGGTGTAGTCATGCATGGCTGGGTTGTATGCTCCCCAGGGTTGTATGCTCCCCAGGGAGATGAGATGGTGTAGTCATGCATGGCTGGGTTGTATGCTCCCCAGGGTTGTATGCTCCCCAGGGAGATGAGATGGTGTAGTCATGCATGGCTGGGTTGTATGCTCCCAGGGTTGTATGCTCCCCAGGGAGATGAGATGGTGTTAGTGATAACAAGAGTAGCATGATGACCAGGAGCTATGAGTGTTGTTTTTGCACAGGTCTGTTAATAGATAAAAAGCTGCAAGATAAAAAGCCCATTTCCTCCTCCTCCTCCTCCTCCTCCTCCTTCTCCTTCTTCTTCTTCTGTTGTTTAATCATCCTTTCAACCATTCCTGTGTTTCATTATATTTGCCTGCTGGAACTTGTGTTTGGAGGTGTCTGGTGTTTGGTCAGCAGTGCCACCTCATGTGGTTGTGATGCACTTTTTGTCTGAAATGGCCCAGGAGGGTTGAAGGAAATCCTTATCTACCATCACAAGAGTTACAGTGGAGTGACAGGCTTAGTGCGATTTCAGAAATGGTCATTTCCTTTCAACCTTCATTCATGCACTTTTGTTTCTATTCCCCCCAGTGAGGTGTCTACTGAATTATTTGAGCAATATTGAGTGATATATTATTGCCAAGTTCTGTCTTGTCCCAACTGCAGGCTTGTTACATTTTTAAGGTGAATTCAAATGGGTCTTGCTTAAATGATGAATGGGATATTGAGTAATTGACTTGTCTGCAAAATGAATGATTTTTGTTTGCATTTTTACTTCTCTTGAAGTTGAAAACTCTACTTTGTTAACAGTTTGTTTTTGTATCTTTAATCAAAATCGGGCATAAGCTTTTACATACAGGGATTGAAAAATTTTTCAGTAGATAAGTATAGTTTTGTTTTTTTGCACAGATTATCACCCGACAGAGGCGCTTTGACATTCAGTATCAAGGAGACCCTGACATACAACCCATCAGGAGTTTTGAGGTGACCTGGATGGTGCGCGCTCTCTACGCCTTCTGTAACTTCATCAACACCCAGGTGTGTAGCCATGTATGTTCTGTAACCACACCAACATTCTGCATCCGCCACACTCTCAAACTACATCAGCACCTGTGTATAGCTCTCACTATAGGAAGCCAGATGTCCAGTGCTGCATGAATGCATATGGAGATAAGACTATTTTCTTGCCAGAAGAAATGATGTAAGAGTGATAGAGGTTTTTTGTGTGTGTGTTTATTTCTGTTGATGAATGTGTGCAGTAATGTTATTGGGGTGAATTTGATGTTGGGGAACTAGTGACTTGTTATGCCAGGGTTGGGCTCTGTCTTCCAGGGTGTTTTGAACTTTGGGTAGGTGCTGAATGATCTGCCCTGTCCAGATGTCCCCCGGTACTCCCTGGCTGCTTGAGACCGCCTTTGGCCGAGTCCAGGCCCCCAAAAGCCTGGCAGCCAGAGGTTCCAGCTGACAAGAGGGGCGTCAAGTGGTTCCAGCTATGTTATTCTCAGATGATGCCTCTTATGATGAATGATGAAAACAAGGGGGGGACTTCTTATGATGAAGAGGTTTTGCTTGTGTTTTTCTTGAGTCACCACTCTTGCTTCCAAATGAAGACCATGAAATTATGGAGGCAGCCACTAGCCTTGCTTGCACTACTTGAGGCATCTAGTACATGTATCTGGCACCTTGGTCAGGACTAGCCAGACCAGATGAAAGGTTTGTTCTTTTCTCTGGGCCATCAGTCTTAGCAAGCCTGTTGTAATTAGTCTGTAACATTTTACATCATGTTCAATCAAGCCATCATTGATCTTCATGCAAGTGCATGAACCACTACAGAATTGCACCAAAGTGTGAGATTGTAGTGTTGCTTGTGTGTGTGCGCATGCACATTAGTGTGTGTGTGCATGTTTCTGTGCATCTTGTATGCATGTTGATACCCGTTTCATCACCAGAAGAATGACCATAGTGTTCTTTTCCTATGCACAGCATGCAGAGGAAATCAGGAGGCTGTATGAGCGGGAGGGGCAAGTGGGCAAGATGGCGCGGGTGGTGCTGGCACCCCCTCTACCCCCAGTCGCCACCTGTCCTCCCCCCTGTACCCCCACCGCTCCCAGCCTCTCCAGCAGCCCCGCCTCTCCCTGCGCTTCCTGGCGTCGTACCGGAGCATGGCAGTTCTGGGACTGCTTTTCCTGCTGCTGCATTTGTGGCTGGGTCTTGGACCCGTAGGCTTCCTCTTCCTCGTCCCCCTGGGCTTCCTGCTGTGGGTGTTCATCCTGGCACAGTTCAAGCGCGACCCCAGAACTCTCGACACACCCGACAGGTGAACCAAAGAGACGTCTGAAGGCTGAGAATGTTTTTCATTCCTCTGTTGGTCAGGCTATTCTGGGTGCACCTCCTAGTACAGTCCAAGAGAGAAGCTATAATTCCATATCTGGACCCCGAGACGAACTTGGGAACTGCTGAACTAATGGGTGAACTGGAAGCTGAAGGCTGGATCAGGATTTTGGGTCTGTTGCTGCTGCTAATGCTTGGCTGCTTGGAAATGAGTAAGAGAGCCTCCGTAGCTCCATACATGCTAGGAAGGCAAGCTTGAGAGGGCTTTGACTGCTTAACCTGGCTTTATGTTGACTACTTTTGCTGGGTTGTCCTCTTGGAGTAAGTGCAAGGAAGTTGGGACTGGAAATGTAATGGACAGCAACAGAGAAGAGTAATATGACAGAAATTCAAGAGAAGGTTGGAGTTAGTGCCATTTGGGAGAAAATACTGGGGAAGCCTGCTGTAAGAAAGCCTGAGAGAGTGTTTTATTAGTGTACTTATTGTGCTGCAGCGACCGTTTTGTGATGTCAAATACTGTTTTCTACACTGCCATACAAATTCAGTTGACTGCCCACAAATGATATTGTATGCTGTGGCTTACTGCAGCATTGTCGAGCATTTTATCAATTCACATCAGGATTCATAAGGTAATCAGTTTTTGCTTTCAGCAACTATTTATACTTGCTTTTCTATACAGACATGGTAGAGAACACTGAAATGAAGGGAACTTCATGCAGCTGAATTTTTTTCTTTCATAAAGAAGTAAGTCTACAAAGTATTAGAAAGTTTACATTGTTCTTTTTTAAATATGGAAAACTAGAGAAAGCTTGATTCATTTACAACTTTACAAAACATCGACATGTTTCAATATGTTTTGGAATAGGGGAGGACCACAGAATGGCTAAACTTCTTCAGTGCTTTTGGGTTTATTATTTCACCCAACCTTCAGGGGAGACATGGGTAAGGGAGATAATTTTTTTTTACTGCAATGAGTTTTAAACATCTGTAAATTATTTAAATAACACGTAATTTTCTTTTTCCAAAATGTACAGCTCAGAATCTATATACATGCAAAATTTAAATTTAGGTTTCTTGATTTGTCATTTCAATATCTAAAACTTGTCACACCCTTTTGGGAAAATTCCAACTACTTTTGTTTATTTACTCAAAAGAATCTCCAGTTTAAGAACTTGTTTAGTGTATAGCTGCTGACCTAGGGGCTCATTTCGCAAACCCATGTGACAAAATGTTGCTACATGCATAAAGAACACACCCTGAAAATTACAGATCTCTACAATGCTCTGAATATTTTCTGCATAATTTATAGTTCACAAAAATACTTTCCGAGAAAACGTGAAAAAAGAAACCTTGCTTTTTCCATCTTCTATGTATTTCCAATAGTGCCGGCAAAAATTCTCAAAGGGGTTAGGTTCTTTTTTCGCATTTTTACATGTTTTCTAGCATGTTTTAAATAGAGAGACTATTGGAATTACATTGCAGAGGGTTGAAACAATTCAAAAATGCTCATAAGTCAAAATCACCAAAAGTTGACATTTTGACCGTTTTTATAGTGGGGTCTCCCCTTAACTGTAAACTCAAGTTTAGCTTCTGCCCTTGAGCTATGCAAATCTATGCAATGCCAAACGCAGAACTGAAGCTAGCATTGGTCAAAGTTTGAAATGAGAAAACTCTCATGTGCTGGTGATAAGAGATTCTGAACAAACTGTCACAGCTGAGAAGGGGGACCAAGATCCAGTAGACAAGCCTTCTTTGACTAGTGGCTTTCTCATTTCCTAGCCTAGTGTTTTCCCCTAACTGATGAACCCTGCACACAAACTGCATTTTTCTTCATGAGCCCTAGGACTTGCCTCCAAAGGATAAACTTTCTTTGCATGAGAGACTTGGTAGAATTTATTGAGGCTTCTTCTATTGCCATGCAACAGAAAGTGTCAGCATTTTCCCAAAAATTCTCAGCATTATAATTTATAGGCACATGTAACTGCGAGTAATACTATGAACACAACACATCATTCCCTACTTTAATTTATGTGTACGCAAGGTGCTTTTCCTTCTTTTAGCAACAGTGCATGGATTGTCTATTTGTGAGGGCCACAGTAAGGAGAGCAATAAAAATGTTTACAGGTTCCTAACCTGTAGATTCCCTCTGAGCTTTCCACCAGGTCACACATGCCGTCTTCCTGCCTAGGGGAGGGATTGCAGAAAAAGCTCCCCCCCCCTTTGCCTCCTTGTATGTCGAGGCACTTGAGATGCAAGTAAAAGTAGTCTTGTCACATTCAATGAGAACAAGTATGGGTTTAAATGAAATCCAGGTCGCATCACACTGAGAACAAGTATGGGTTTAAATAAAATTGAAAGTCTCGTCACCCTCAATGAGAACAAGTATGGGTTTAAGTGAAATTGAAAGTCTCGTCATCCTCAATGAGAACAAGTATGGGTTTAAGTGAAATTCATGTTGGGAACGAGTATGGGTCTTGGTCTAGAGAACCAAATTTGCCCATCTCTGCTTTCTGATACAGAGATGGGACACTTGTACATTTTGAAACTTGGACAAATAAAACGCATGTATGAAAATCATTTGAATGCTTTCTTCAGTAAATTTTAATGGAGTTGTCTTCAAGATGTCAGATACTTCTTGAAAATATGTGAACATTACACACAATAAAATAATAAAAACATGTACACAATGCTCAACAGAGAATAAACTCCATGGAGTTTTTAATGGACTCTCAATGAACAAAGAAACACGAATGTCAAAATACTGCTTCATTGGTTACGTGTCTTACCTTGAGGACAACAGCAGCCCTGAATCCTTTCCTTCTGGGACAATCGTCACAACACTTTCTGCCAGCTTCTGCACATTATCTGTCAACATGGCCCTGGCTTTCTGCATTCATACTTGTGGGTTCTGGATGCTTTTTCACTCGCAGCAATGGAGGACACAATAACCACCATCAGGGGAAGTACCTGAACTTTCCCATAGAGCCTGAAGGATCTCCCTTAGAGGCAAACTCTCATGAAGACAATCTTTCTCTTCTGTACTGTTAGGAATCTTCCTTCATTTGCAAAACTTCCATGATAACCAAAACTGCAACATTTGCCAAGACAGCTGTTACTACTAGAAACAGAGGAGCTTCAAAGTAGCATTCTGCACCATTCATCCATTTTTCTCAAAGGAGCATACCATACAGACATGCACTGCCGTGTACCATGATGTACATGACTAAATGGCATGCGTGAGTAGCAGGGCTTGTAGATGGTACTCGGAGGCTTTGTGTGTGCGGAGGAAGCAGCCAAAGGTACATGTATGCATTTGGAGACACAACAGAAAGCCATGGAGTTTTCCTTGCCTCATCTATACAGTGCTGTGGGAATGCTAGCTTTTCAGCGTTCTCTCTCACTGCTTGGCTTGCCACGCCATGCCTGGAGAGGCATGGTAACCACACCAACATATGTACTGACCCTGCCCAACTCTGCATTCATTCTTGTATGCAAGGCACCTTCCACCTCAGCTGGCGCCAGCATCACAGTCCAAGCCAGGTCAAGAGGTCACACAAACTTCTTCCACCCTGGTCTACTTTTTCAACAGCATGTTTCTGAAGTCTGCGTTGGTCATCTTGGGGCGAGAATTGGAGTCGGCAGGCTTGGGAGACTCGGCGCTGGCGGTGGAGCTTTCATTGGAGTCGGCAGGCTTTGGGGGGACAGGCTTGGCTCCAGGTCTGTTGACAGCTCTTGGCACCAGGGACAGCTGTGTGCGTGCCTTGCCTCGGCTGGAAAGCAAGACAGCAGCCGTGTCATCACACAGGCAGTAGTCAAAATGTGTGGCACACTCAGGGGCATGTGATGAAAGTGAAAGTTATCCACTGTGAGTAAACTAAACCCCAGTTCAGTTGGTCCAGACAAATGGAAAAGTTATTTTAATCTTTCTTTCTTAACTTTGTTTTCTTTCTTGCCTGTGCTTGCCACAAGAAAAAAAAAGGTGGCATAACATGCACGCACGCACGTACACATACACACACACACACACACACACACACAATTTCAAAGGCTAGTGCCTATCACAATCATTTGAAAAACAATGCATCTCATGGTGTCAAATGCTTTACTGGTTTCAGTTTGCCTTGTTCGATATTCTGAAGACATCAACGAGGACAGGCAGACGGACCATGCAAATCGTAATGCCCTTGGCAGATAAGTTCAAAGCCATTTTTGAATGCAGGTACTGAGTTAGGATCACAAAAATGTAAAGAAATCATTCAACATACTTCAAGCAGCTGCATACTTCCTGGTGGAGAGAGAGAAAGAAGTAGAGAGATGGGCAGACACTTACAACTCTGACTCGCGCTTGCCTCCCCCCAGTGAGGGCATCCAAGATCCCTCCCCTCTCTCCTCCATGGGTTGCTTGCGCCTGGGTGGGTTGCTAATGGCAACAGAGATCTGGTGTTCCCCAACCAGTATTCCATCAGTCTTCATCACTGCCTGTTTGGCATCCTCCTGTTGACAGCCAAACAACATTCCATCAGGCTAAGCTCTGTCAAAAGGGGCGATTACAATACAACACACATGGGGCGATTACAAAACACCCAGGGCAATGACAATACAACACATATGGGGTGATTACAATACAACACACATGGGGTGATTACAAAACACCCAGGGCAATGACAATACAACACATATGGGGTGATTACAATACAACACACATGGGGCGTATTACGATACAACACACATGGGGCAATGACAATACAACACACATGGGGCAATGACAATACAACACACATGGGGCGTATTACAATACAACACACATGGGGCAATGACAATACAACACACATGGGGCGTATTACGATACAACACACATGGGGCAATACAACACACATGGGGCAATGACAATACAACACACATGGGGCAATGACGATACAACACACATGGGGCAATGACAATACAACACACATGGGGCACTGACAATACAACACCCATGGGGCAATGACAACACAACACACAGCCTGGCAACATCCCCTGTCCAACCTAGGTCCAACTACAGTGCCACATACAGCCAGAGCTCCTGGACGAGCCCCAGGCAGCTGGTCTCCCAGAGCCCTGTGCAGCGGCTTACAGCAATCCTGGGGCTACGGGACCACATCAGGCCACTCAGACCCGACTCTACTTCTCCCTGATGGAGAGAGAGGACAGCTGGCGGTTCCTGTCATACGTTGCACTGCATTGTTCCTGACTACATTCATGATGTGAACATGGGAGTTACCTCAGCAGCGGTCAGATCCACCATTTCTTCTTTTTTTCTCTTCCCTTCTTTCTTTTGTCTTTCTTTGATGTTACTTGAAAACACGTTAATCTTTTCTGACATTTGTAACAATTTGATGAAATTGTCTTTTGAGCTGATAGCCCAAGGGTTAACTTAACCCTTACACTTCCGAGCGCGGATATAGCCGCGGTCCAAGGGTCCTTCCCTATGCAGTGCTGCTATTATCAGCAACCAAGTACGAGGTCACATGACTAGGTATCACGTGATCAGTGACGTGTCAGTGCAAATGGCGATCGCCTTTGTTTACATCTCCGCGAAGATTTTGATCGGAATTTCAGACTTTTCTTGTTGTTGTGCAAAGTGACTTTCTGCGCATGACTCTTTCGTGGCACTTTAGTCATGAATAGGAGTGATTTGAACCGTTTTGAGTTCGAAATCCCAGGAGATGGTGAAGCTAGCGAGGATGGAAGCACCGGTAGCGATGACGAAGGAGATCTCGTCTTGAGTGAAGATGATTCTTCGGAGTGGGACTCTGAGACTGACAGATCAGATGAGGATGTTCAACCCAGCACCTCGAGTGGGCGTGGTCGAACTCGTCAACGCGTCAGTTCTCCACGTGGCAGATTTCATCAAAATTCACCGCGACGCGGTGATTTCGATCAGACATTAGATGTGCACATCGTGAACGAATACCCCATGTACGAAGGGAAACACGGACCCACCGAATTCCCTCCTCTGGATGCTCTCCCAGTGGACTTTTTTTACCTCGTGTTCCCTCAAGATGCGATTGACCTTCTCGTTGAGCAAACTAATTTGTATGCTCGACAGAAGCGTGCTGAGTGGGACTATGATACAAGCCCAGTGGAAATGAAAGCTTTCATCGGCATGCTGTTTTTCATGGGGATCCATCGCCTGCCAGAGATGAACCATTATTTTTCCACTCACTGGGTGCTACGTGTACCAGAATTCACAGAGAGATTCACGCGGCGAAGATGGTGGCAGCTATGGAGCAATCTGCACGTGGCAGACAATGAAGCTGCTAGACCAAGACCTGGAGACCCACATCATGACAAGCTGTGGAAGGTGAGGCCTCTCTTCAACCTTCTCCTGAGAGCATTTCAGGAGAAGTTCTACATTGGTCAGAACATCTCTGTAGATGAGATAATGATCAAAGGGAAGGGCAGGAACCCGATCAAACAGTACTTGCCCATGAAACCTATAAAGAGAGGTAGCAAGGTGTGGGCACTGGGATGTTCCTGCTGTGCTTACATCTATGACATGCAGGTGTATGCTGGCAAAGTCAGTGGCAGTGTGGAGCATGGCCTTGCCTTCCGTGTGGTCACAGACCTGTGTGAGCCACACCTTCCTCCTGGCAACAACCATGTCCTCTACATTGACAATTTCTTCACATCTATCCCCCTGTCTCGACACCTAGAAGCACAGGGGATTTTCTGTGTGGGAACCATCAGGTCCACAAGGAAAGAATACCCAGAAGTCCTGAAGAATCCAAGCCTCCTGCGTCAGATGAAGCGGGGAGACTACCACACCGCTGCTGTCAATTCCAACATCATCTCTGTCTGGAAGGACACAAAGCTTGTGTCTCTCATCTCCAATGTCCACTCATCAAGAGATGATTCTAGTGTGAAGAGGAAGAGAAGGCATGATGGGACTGAAGTGGTTGTGCCCTCTCCTGCATGTGTGAAGGACTATAACAGATTCATGGGCCCCATTGATCTATCAGATCAATTGCGCAAGGTCTATGGGATCGACCGCAAATCCAAGAAGTGGTGGCTCCGTCTTATCCAGTTCCTGCTGGATCTTGCCATGGTGAATTCATTCATCCTATACAAGCAGTGGTATGAACAACTGCACTCACCCAGGGGGGAGAAGGAGACTCCCCTCAACCACTTGTCTTTCCAGATGGGAGTGATTGATGGACTTTCTAAGACATTCACTTGCCGCCGTCAGCCAGGTCCCTCACCCAGACCCTCTACACCCCGACTGCCCACCAGAAGACAAGGACATGAGTCGGTGAACCTTGTCAAGAGGAACATCATGCCTGCAGGGAGATGTGTGTACTGCAGCCTTGGAAAGAAGGGCACACGACGCAAGGAATCTTCGTTTGGGTGTGTGACTTGTGGGGTTCGGCTGTGTAGGGACACTTGTCACGACAAGTACCACCAGAGCCTACCATCCTAGATGCATGACTCTTCATGCCTTTGTTTTGTTGCAGTTGGGTTGTTTTTTGCTATGCATGTTTACAATTTTTCAGAGGTAGACATGCATGTTTGAAAATCAGGAAAGAGTCAGTCTACTTATTTTTCATAATATGTAGAGATGTCCCTCAAATATTGCTCACTTGTCTTGATTTTTTTTTCTTGCTCAGAGGGGTTCTCAAAGCTTGTCTGATGTGTCAGAATTTATTCCTGTAAATTTTCTAAGTGTAATTTGTATGTTTTAGTATCCTTACTAAATTTTTCTTCAGTTTTCAGGATACATTTCCTTCCCACTCATTGCACCTAATGCAAATTAGTTTGTTTGAGAACAGATGATTTTGTGTCTTATGTGTACCCTGTCCTTTTTGCTACCATACAATGTGCAGTTTTGCCTACTTTGCTGCATTGTATATGTAAGTAGTTGGGAATTTTTCCCCCAGATGTACCCGATAAGACCCCAAAATGCCAAAATACACATGCTTGGCTTAGAAATTTTTCTGTGTGTCTCAGGTATGTCTTTTCTGCTCAAATATGCACCCAAAGTGTGCCTGATATGTCAGAAGTCATTTCTGGACAATTCCAAGTCATTATTTGTAGTTTTTGAGTAGCTGCTTTTGATGTTTCTCTGTGTTTTTGCCCCAAAACACATGGAAAATTTAGAGTTAGTGCCCTTGTATGCAAATGAGCTTGTTTAGGAAAAGCTGATTTTGTGTCCAATGTGTACCCTGTCCTTTTTGCTACCATAGAATGTGCAGTTTTACCTACTTTGCTACATTGTAAGTAGTTGGGAATTTTTCCCCCAGATGTACCCGATGAGACCCAAAAATGCCAAAATACACATGCTTGGCTTAGAATTTTTCTGTGTGTCTCAGGTATGTATTTTCTGCTCAAATATGCACCCAAAGTGTGCCTGATATGTCAGAAGTCATTTCTGGACAATTCCAAGTCATTATTTGTAGTTTTTGAGTAGCTGCTTTTGATGTTTCTCTGTGTTTTTGCCCCAAAACACATGGAAAATTTAGAGTTAGTGCCCTTGTATGCAAATGAGCTTGTTTAGGAAAAGCTGATTTTGTGTCCAATGTGTACCCTGTCCTTTTTGCTACCATAGAATGTGCAGTTTTACCTACTTTGCTACATTGTAAGTAGTTGGGAATTTTTCCCCCAGATGTACCCGATAAGACCCAAAAATGCCAAAATACACATGCTTGGCTTAGAATTTTTCTGTGTGTCTCAGGTATGTCTTTTCTGCTCAAATATGCACCCAAAGTGTGCCTGATATGTCAGAAGTCATTTCTGGACAATTCCAAGTCATTATTTGTAGTTTTTGAGTAGCTGCTTTTGATGTTTCTCTGTGTTTTTGCCCCAAAACACATGGAAAATTTAGAGTTAGTGCCCTTGTATGCAAATGAGCTTGTTTAGGAAAAGCTGATTTTGTGTCCAATGTGTACCCTGTCCTTTTTGCTACCATAGAATGTGCAGTTTTACCTACTTTGCTACATTGTAAGTAGTTGGGAATTTTTCCCCCAGATGTACCCGATAAGACCCAAAAATGCCAAAATACACATGCTTGGCTTAGAATTTTTCTGTGTGTCTCAGGTATGTCTTTTCTGCTCAAATATGCACCCAAAGTGTGCCTGATATGTCAGAAGTCATTTCTGGACAATTCCAAGTCATTATTTGTAGTTTTTGAGTAGCTGCTTATGATGTTTCTTTGTGTTTTTGCCCCAAAACACATGGGAAATTTAGAGTTAGTGCCCTTGTATGCAAATGAGCTTGTTTAGGAAAAGCTGATTTTGTGTCCAATGTGTACCCTGTCCTTTTTGCTACCATAGAATGTGCAGTTTTACCTACTTTGCTACATTGTAAGTAGTTGGGAATTGTTTCCCCAGATGTACCCGATAAGACCCAAAAATGCCAAAATACACATGCTTGGCTTATAATTTTTCTGTGTGTCTCAGGTATGTCTTTTCTGCTCAAATATGCACCCAAAGTGTACCTGATATGTCAGAAGTCATTTCTAGAAATTTTCATATTGTTATGAATAGTTTTAATATTTTTGCTGTTTTTTATTCTTAAATTTTCACAAAAAACCCAAGAAAAACTTTGAGTTAGTGCCCTTGTATGCAAATGAGCTTGTCTAAAAAAAGTTAATGTTGTAATCAGTATCTGCCCTGTTCATTTTACTTCAATAAAATGTATAGTTTTATGCACTTCAGTGTTCTGGTTGATTTTTAATCTTTTTCCTCATGAGCTCACCAATATTTTCACAAAAGTTGGAAATAGTT
>JAWQFJ010000460.1:60464-82494 GCA_034096865.1 Theodoxus fluviatilis
TGTGTGTGTTTCTTCACGTGTAGGATGCATGTTGTAGTATATCGTGCGTATGTGCTTTTCATGTTCAGGCTCAAACTGTATGATAATGTGTGTGTGTTTTTGTGTGTGTGTGCGCCTAGAGCTCCCCTATGTACTTTTTTTTTACTGTGTGGAGGAAGTGCGCCTTATAAATAAACATATTACACACACACACACAATTTCAAAGGCTAGTGCCTATCACAATCATTTGAAAAACAATGCATCTCATGGTGTCAAATGCTTTACTGGTTTCAGTTTGCCTTGTTCGATATTCTGAAGACATCAACGAGGACAGGCAGACGGACCATGCAAATCGTAATGCCCTTGGCAGATAAGTTCAAAGCCATTTTTGACTCACATGCGAAGCAAAAGTGAGTCTATATACTCACCCGTGTCGTCTGTCCGGGCGTCCGTGAAAAACTTTAACGTTGGATTTTTCTCGGAGACTATTAAGTCTATCAACACCCAATTTGGCATGATGGTGTATGATGACAAGGCCTCAAAAAACATATATAGTGACTTGACCTTTCTTCAAGGTCAAGGTTGCAGGAGCCATAAATGTTGTCTAAAAAACAGCCATTTTTCACATTTTCTCAATTTTCTCTGAAGTTTTTGAGATTGAATACCTGACCTATATATGGTGTATAGGAAAAAGTAAGCCCTATTTTTTGATACCAGTTTGGTTGACCTTGCTTCAAGGTCAAGGTCACAGGAGCTCTTTAAAGTTGGATTGTATACATATTTTGAAGTGACCTTGACCCTGAACTATGGAAGATAACTGTTTCAAACTTAATAATTATGTGGGGCACATGTTATACTTTCATCATGAGACACATTTGGTCACATATCATCAAGGTCAAGGTCACTTTGACCCTTATGAAATGTGACCAAAATGGGGTAGTGAACCACTAAAAGTGACCATATCTCATGGTAGAAAGTGCCAATAAGCACCATTGTGCTTCCTATGTCTCGAATTAACAGCTTTGTATTGCATGACCTTGAATGACCTTGACCTTGGGTCAAGGCCACATGTATTTTGGTAGGAAAAATGTGTAAAGCATTTCTTAGTTTAGTGTATGATGTCATTGCTAGGTGTAGTTGATTGGCCTTGACCTTGAAGGTCACCTGAAGGTCAAGGTCATGTAAAGGTCAAGGTCAAGCATGTGAGTCGTATGGGCTTTGCCCTTCTTGTTGAATGCAGGTACTGAGTTAGGATCACAAAAATGTAAAGAAATCATTCAACATACTTCAAGCAGCTGCATACTTCCTGGAGGAGAGAGAGAAAGAAGTAGAGAGATGGGCAGGCACTTACAACTCTGACTCGCGCTTGCCTCCCCCCAGTGAGGGCATCCAAGATGCCTCCCCTCTCTCCTCCATGGGTTGCTTGCGCCTGGGTGGGTTGCTAATGGCAACAGAGATCTGGTGTTCCCCAACCAGTATTCCATCAGTCTTCATCACTGCCTGTTTGGCATCCTCCTGTAGACAGCCAAACAACATTCCATCAGGCTAAGCTCTGTCAAAAGGGGCGATTACAATACAACACACATGGGGCGATTACAACACACACAGGGCAATGACAATACAACACACATGGGGCGATTACAATACAACACACATGGGGCGTATTACGATACAACACACATGGGGCAATGACAATACAACACACATGGGGCACTGACAATACAACACACATGGGGCGTATGACAATACAACACACATGGGGCAATGACAATATAACACACATGGGGCAATGACAATATAACACACATGGGGTGTATTACAATACAACACACATGGGGCAATGACAATACAACACACATGGGGCAATGACAATATAACACACATGGGGCGTATTACAATACAACTCACATGGGGCAATGACAATACAACACACATGGAGCGTATTACGATACAACACACATGGGGCAATGTCAATACAACACACATGGGGCAATGACAATACAGCACACATGGGGCGTATTACGATACAACACACATGGGGTAATGACAATATAACACACATGGGGCGTATGACAATACAACACACAGGGGGCGTATGACAATACAACACACATGGGGCAATGACAATACAACACACAGGGGGCGTATTACAATATAACACACATGGGGCGTATTACAATACAACACACATGGGGTAACGACAATACAACACACAGGGGGCGTATTACAATACAACACACATGGGGCGTATTACGATACAACACACATGGGGCAATGACAATACAACATACATGGGGCAATGACAATACAACACACATGGGGCAATGACGATACAACACACATGGGGCGATTACAATACAACACACATGGGGCAATGACAATACAACACACATGGGGCAATGACAATACAACACACATGGGGCGTATTAGGATACAACACACATTAGGCGTATTACGATACAACACATGGGGTAACGACAATACAACACACAGGGGGCGTATTACAATACAACACACATGGGGCAATGACGATACAACACACATGGGGCGATTACAATACACATGGGGCAATGACAATACAACACACATGGGGCGATTACAATACACATGGGGCAATGACAATACAACACACATGGGGCGATTACAATACAACACACATGGGGCAATGACAATACAACACACATGGGGCAATGACAATACAACACACATGGGGCACTGACAATACAACACACATGGGGCAATGACAATACAACACACATGGGGCAATGACAATACAACACACATGGGGCGATTACAATACAACACACATGGGGCAATGACAATACAACACACATGGGGCAATGACAATACAACACACATGGGGCAATGACAATGCAACACACATGGGGCAATGACAATACAACACACATGGGGCAATGACGATACAACACACATGGGGCGATTACAATACAACACACATGGGGCGATTACAACACAACACACATGGGGCAATGACAACACAACACACATGGGGCAATGACAATACAACACACATGGGGCAATGACAATACAACACACATGGGGCAATGACAATACAACACACATGGGGCAATGACAATACAACACACATGGGGCAATGACAATACAACACACATGGGGCAATGACAATACAACACACATGGGGCAATGACGATACAACACACATGGGGCAATGACAATACAACACACATGGGGCAATGACGATACAACACACATGGGGCAATGACGATACAACACACATGGGGCAATGACAATACAACACACATGGGGCAATGACAATACAACACACATGGGGCAATGACAATACAGCACACATGGGGCAATGACAATACAACACACATGGGGCAATGACGATACAACACACATGGGGCAATGACAATACAACACACATGGGGCAATGACGATACAACACACATGGGGCGATTACAATACAACACACATGGGGCAATGACGATACAACACACATGGGGCAATGACAATACAACACACATGGGGCAATGACGATACAACACACATGGGGCGATTACAATACAACACACATGGGGCAATGACAATACAACACACATGGGGCAATGACGATACAACACACATGGGGCGATTACAATACAACACACATGGGGCAATGACGATACAACACACATGGGGCGTATTACAATACAACACACATGGGGCAATGACGATACAACACACATGGGGCGTATTACAATACAACACACATGGGGCAATGACAATGCAACACACATGGGGCAATGGCAACACAACACACAGCCTGGCAACATCCCCTGTCCAACCTAGGTCCAACTACAGTGCCACATACAGCCAGAGCTCCTGCATGAGCCCCAGGCAGCTGGTCTCCCAGAGCCATGTGCAGTGGCTTACAGCGATCCAGGGCTACTGGACCACACCAGGGCACTCAGACCTTACTCCACTTCTCCCTGATGGAGAGGACAGCTGGTGGTTCCTGTCATACGTTGCACTGCACTGTTCCTGACTACATCAGGGCACTCAGACCTTACGCCACTTCTCCCTGATGGAGAGGACAGCTGGTGGTTTCTGTCATACGTTGCACTGCACTGTTCCTGACTACATCAGGCCACTCAGACCTTACTCCACTTCTCCCTGATGGAGAGGACAGCTGGTGGTTCCTGTCATACGTTGCACGGCACTGCTTCTGACTACATTCATGATGTGAACATGGGAGTTACCCCAGCAGCGGTCAGATCCACCATTTCTTCTTTTTTTCTCTTCCCTTCTTTCTTTTGTTTTGTCTTTCTTTGAAGTTACTTGAAAACACGTTAATCTTTTCTGACACTTGTAACAATTTGATAAAATTGTCTCTTGAGCTGATAGCCCAAGGGTTAACTTAAGCAGCATTCAGATACAACATACTGCCAGAGCTGTTCAATGTCCCCATCAATAGCTTTCAGAGGCAGCTCCAGTAGCTCATCCATTATTAATGAATCATCATCACTATTTATGGGCCGTCCACTTTGATTTGCAGAGTTGTTTGTTGTTGTTTTTGTTGTTGTTGTTTGTTGTTGTGTTGTTTTGTTTTTTTTTGGGGGGGGGAATATTACATACTGCACTTCCCAAAAAGATAACACATTAAATATTATGATTATAATAAACATAAGTGAATTTGCAGTGAGAGGCAGTAGAGAGGTCAAAGTTCAAGACAACACTCACAGAGGACTCATACTCCACGTAGGCCAGGCCCTTGGGTGCTCCACTGCGGTAGGTGACCAGTCTCAAGTCCTTCACCTTGCCATGCTGTAAAGACATGCACCACCATCATCCTCATCATCATCAACCATCACCACCATCACCACCACCACCACCACCACCACCACCCACCACCACCACCACCACCACCACCACCACCACCACCACCACCACCACCACCACCACCACCACCACCACCACCAACCACCACCACCACCAACCACCACCACCACCAACCACCACTACCAACCACCACCACCAACCACCACTACCAACCACCACCACCACCACCACCACCACCACCAACCACCCTTCATCATTATCATCACAGACCTGTTTACCCCTAAAACTTTGCATGTGTATTTTGTGGGAGCAGAAGTGAAGAAATGTGTAGTTTTGTAATTGAATGTGTAGAATTTCTCGTCGCCCATTACAAAAACAAAAACAATGTTTGCTTCTTTTTACTACATGTAGTTTGCACTTATTCATTGCTCCATGAAGTTCATCAATCAAGATCATTTTTCCATGTGCAGTTTATTGACTAAGACTGACAGCACACTAACTCGAGGCCATAACCTCAAACTAACAAAGAAATCTACTAACACTCATATTTACAAGCATTTTTTTCACTAAGCATGTCACTAACATGTGGAACAGTCTATCACAAGAGAAAGTCGGTGCAGATACACAAAATGCCTTTAAAAACCAACTGAACAAAGTCTTTCAGAATAAAATGTACTCCACTGACTGGAGTCTAGATATATATATTATAAGCTATCATGACCATTGGGGGTGATGTCATTTTTTCAGACTCTCAAGACAATTTTGTCTCAGCCAATCAGTGTATTCAGAGAAAGTGGATGACAAATATATACACACATGTATATATATATAAATGTTTGTAACTTTTGGAACAGACTCCTTGGCTTTGTGTGTTTGTGATTTCTGCTTTGAATGCCAGTTGTTACATGTAACATTTCACAGCGCTCAAAACACAACCAAACTTACTGTTACTTTAACTTCCTGGTATAATGTTAAACACACACATACACACACACACACACACACATGATATTGTGATAAGATATTATAAAAACTCACTGGCAGCTACTTTGGAGTCCGGAAATGCAACTTTCACGGCTTCGGTAAGGTTGTCAGCTGTAGAGATCGGCAGATTCGCATCAGCAATGATGTGACAGATCATGGCCTCCGCCTTGGTGACAGATCTAAGTCTTTTTTGCTGGGTCCTCTGCCTCCTTGTCGGCACCTTTCTTCACAAAGAAATCAATTTTCTTTTGTTTCGGCTTGCCTTTTGCTTGACTCACTTGGTCCGCTTCATTGTGGGTTACACTATTCACATGATGGGTACAATCAAACTTCCCACAGTGGCTGACGGAAAAATGGAAGTCACAGATGAGCAAACTGTTTTCCTTTCCGCGAAGTGACAAGGCATGGGTATTCCTCATGATATTTTGGCAGAAAGACTTGACTCGGCACTTTGCTTGTCTTCTTTTTGGTTGGTGGCATTTCGGAGTCATTTTCTTCACAGTTCTCATCTTCAGTTTCGTGTGCTCTCTGTTCAGCCATTGTCTCGAAAAGCGCACGTGGGTTGGCAGTAGGCCTAACGCGTTTAGTTGTGTCCGGTATTCGCTTGGAGAAGCCGATTTGGCACTAACAAGCTACAACGCAACGCCCCCGGGCACTATAAGCACTGCACGCAGCAAACGACTTCCGGCCGAAAACATGGATCGGAAAATAAATCGGTCAAGCGAGATGATGAAAATTGCAGATTGTGATATGCGTAGCCAAAACAATACCGTTTGCGTAGAAAACAATAGACTTGCGTAGTTGCGTAGTATATTATGCAAATTCGTAGTTTACTATGCTCAATGTGTAGTGTAAACAGGTCTGTCATCATCATCATCATCATCACCCCTACCACCACCACCATCATCATCAACACCATCCTTCATCATCATTCTTCAGCACCATAATCAGCATCGCTGTCATCATCATCACCACCACCATCAACATTATTGTCAATTCCCCACCATCGTATGTCCCCTGCAAAAAACACTTGTTTTTAAGGTGGATTTATTCCATGAATGTTCCATTCACTTCTGAACACACAGTTATCAATAGCACATATGACAAGTATAGTCAAGCTCCACATAAACCACTGGTAGTTCAGAGAGTTCCTGGAAGGAAGGAGCGACCGTTGAAACCTGCCTTGGAGAAGGCAGTGCCTGAGGACACCCACCTTGGAGAAGGCAGTGCCCGAGGACACCCACCTTGGAGAAGGCAGTCCCCGAGGACACCCACCTTGAAGAAGGCAGTGCCCGAGGACACCCACCTTGGAGAAGGCAGTGCCCGAGGACACCCACCTTGGAGAAGGCAGTGCCCGAGGACACCCACCTTGGAGAAGGCAGTGCCTGAGGACACCCACCTTGAAGAAGGCAGTGCCTAAGGACACCCACCTTGAAGAAGGCAGTGCCTGAGGACACCCACCTTGGAGAAGGCAGTGCCCGAGGACACCCACCTTGGAGAAGGCAGTGCCTGAGGACACCCACCTTGGAGAAGGCAGTGCCCGAGGACACCCACCTTGGAGAAGGCAGTGCCCGAGGACACCCACCTTGGAGAAGGCAGTCCCCGAGGACACCCACCTGGCTGAAGATGGTCTCCAGGGCCTCCCTGGTGCAGCTGAAGGGAAGATTCTTGATGAACAGCTTGTTGGTCTCCAGCTCTGTGGGATACTGCAAAGGGCAGTGCAAGGAAGCATAATTCACCATCGTCCCATTATCATCCATCCACTACAACGAGCCTGGTTCCTACTTGGTCCTTCCCATTATCATCCATCCACTACAACGAGCCTGGTTCCTACTTGGTCCTTCCCATTATCATCCATCCACTACAACGAGCCTGGTTCCTACTTGGTCCTATGCCTTGCTTGGATTCATTTCAAAATGCACACAGATGTCAAAGAGCTCTTGGACGTGAGCCAAGATGTTCTATGACATATTGCAACATTCAGCACAAGTAGACACACTGCTTAGCCTGCCTAGTGGGCAAATAACAGGCTGGTGTCAACGTGTGTCAAACATTTGAGTGCCTTTACATCTGTTTTAATCATGTTGACAAACGTTGACACCAGCCCATTCTTCACAAGATTTTTAGCAAAAGCAACGTATCCCATTTCTCTACAGCAACTATCTTTATTTTCATTTGGTCCTATGCCTTGCTTTGATTCATTTCAAAATACACAGATGTCATAGAGCACTTGGGACGCAAACCAAATGTTCAGAGACAAACTGCAACATGCAATGCAACGAGACGATACATCATGTACATGTCTACCTTCCCATATTCACCTCTCTACAGCAACTATCTTCATTTCTATTTGGTTGGATGTGATAATGGACTAGGAAATAAAGCCTTCCCCCCCCCACCCACACCCCCACCCCCCCCACCCCCCCGCCGCCCTCACACCCCCCCCACCCCAAAAAAAAATAGTTGCGGTTATGGTTATTTGACTGACCATTTTTTTCTGTAGACCCTAAACTTTTTTCCATAATGCAAAACAAGAAGGGAAAGAAATTGATAATAAACAATGGCCTGAGTACTTTCCCATTGTCTCTGCCCTACGAGCACTCTGGAATCCACTATTTAAGTTTCAAAAAAGCGTTTTCAGTGAAGGAAAGTTTGGTTTATGTTCAATCTGGCCTCGTCTAAAAAGAAAAATAGAAAGAAAAAAGTTCAGGCTGACCTACCAACCCTTTTTTTTCTTTGCCATGTTTCCTTGACCACCATTTTTTTTTCCTAAACCAAACGTAGTGTGAAATAGAGCATCCTGCATTACAAGGAGACACTACAACTCTGGCTTCCAACATTCATAGCTCCAATTCTGCCTTCTCAGATCCCAGTCACTTTCATGCCTTGTGTCACTGAGCACTCAGAGACTGAAAGGTTGTGGGTTCAATCCCTGGCTGAGATCCTATACACTGTCTTTGTCCCCTGCATGGGCTTCAGTCTTGAGCCAGGAAAGGGATGTACGGGGCAGGCAGGAAGAGGTGCTGCATTAATGAATCAAGAGACACTCAGGCCCCACACAGCAGTTGATACTTACATGTTTACACCAGGCTTTCAAAAAGATGATCAATCCAGGCTGTACTCACTCTGAACTGCGCTTTGGATTTGTTGGACCTGGTTTCACAAGGTGACACAAACATAGGCCGTCCTTCTACCAGCTGTCGGTCCATCTGTAGCGCAGCCTCCACCGGCATCTGTAGCAAACAGCCACAGTCCACCTCACCTCTTCAGTCCACGGGGCTATAACGCTGTTGGAATCTTATCACAGAATGATCAACATTCAATATGTACATTATCTTTACATGCTGACTGAAACATATGCATGACATTTTTTTTCTTTCTGTTTTTCGAAAATTCTTCATGAAAGGTAGTACAGATTTGTGTATGTGTGTGTGTGTGTGCACAAATTCAAACATTGTCAAAATACACAATGGACAGATTCAAATAGTGCGTATCATTTACAACACAATACAGCATAAAAACTGGAAACTGAGTATGGAAGTGTGGAGGGCAGTGTGTGTTTGTGTTTGTGTGTGTGTGTGCATGTGTAAGCGCCAGCACACACACACATGCAAGAGCATGCATGCAAACAAGCATGCATGTGTGAATGCATACATGTGCATGTGTGTGTTTGTGTGGGATGAAAGGAGGGAGGGAGCAAGAGAAAGAAACCTACCATGGATGTGAACTCTACATAGGCATAGCCCTTAGACTTGCCCTTGAAGTTCCGCACCAGCCGGACCTCCGCAACCTCTCCACACTGAATACAGGAAAAGATAAGCAATCCTTCAATGCAAATCCACTTGACAGTCACTAGGAATCAGAGATGCAACGTTGCTTTACCATGACCCGGAGTGATGGCTACCTGCTATCTTTATAAGCAACATTTTTCACTTGCTGCCAGCTGTAGGTCATTAGCAAAAAAATCCTCTAACATTTCAAACTTATTTGATCTTTTCAAAATTCAGCACTGACATAGGTCAACTCTCATCTAATCTTAAGGGAATAAATTGTAGTTTAAACAACATTCCATCAATGAAACATTTTTACTGGAGAGAATTTTTTTCTCTCCAAGAAACCCTGCGATGAAGTTATCGTTCTCACATGCTTTTTTTTAAGTTCAAGGGCATGATTGATAACAAAATGGAATTCAGCACAAGGGGAAGGAAAAATGGGGAAAACATTCAGGACAGCACTCCTGAACAAAGCCAGGGATGATGGGGCTTACTGTTGAGAAGATTTCTTTCAGCTTCTCTTCTGTGACGTCAAACAGCAGGTTGCTGACAAAAACAGTCTGGTCGTCCTTGGCAGGGTGGTGAGTGAATGAGCTGCCACTGGCCACTGCAAAAAGGGCAGTGCATTCCTGTACTGGATGTCTCACAAAACAGGCCAGGCCAGAAATCCCCTGGCAGCTAGTCTTCACCTCACTGAGGTTGCATGCTGCACATGTCATGATGGCATTGGCATCTCAGCATTTGAAGTCTTGTGTTGCATCAAATTGCCTACAATATGGCCAACAGAATGGGAGATACGACACGACACTGCAAAACTTCAAGATACAAGACACCAGTGGTTGTCAATCCCATCATGAAGTGTCTAGCGATGTGACTTTAGTGAATTAAACAGCAGCTTCATGTAATTTGGGAAGAAATTACTTATTTCCATGATGAAGCAGAAACTCCAACATGAGACTGTCAAGGAACATTTCTGTTCTCAGATCACATTTTCAAAGACAGATTTTCATCTCTTGCTCTTCAACTAACATAGATCTGTCCTTTTCTATAGAACCCTCAAGGTAACATCACAGGATCTACAGTTGTCCATTCCCTCAAGGTAACATCACAGGATCTACAGTTGTTCATTCCCTCAAGGTAACATCACAGGATCTACAGTTGTCCATTCCCTCAAGGTAACATCACAGGATCTACAGTTGTTCATTCCCTCAGCCAGAGGGCAAAAAGTCAAAGTAGCACATTCCACTTTCCCAAACACATCACATGACACATGACTATTCACCTTCCTCTTCCCTCTGCTCGTCCTGGGCAGCCTCTCCCTCCCCCTTCCCCTCAGGGGCAGAACCCTTGTAGCCAGGGGGGGGAGGGCCTCTGCTGTCCCCTGAGGGTGGGGGCTTGTAGCCAGGGGGGGGAGGGCCTCTGCTGTCCCCTGAGGGTGGGGGCTTGTAGCCAGGGGGGGGAGGGCCTCTGCTGTCCCCTGAGGGTGGGGGCTTGCAGCCCGGGGGAGGAGAACCACGGCCCTCCTGTGAGGGAGGGGGCTTGTACCCTGGAGGGGGTGGGCCTTTCTTCTGATCCCCCTCTGCCCCCTTGAAGCCAGGGGGTGGGGGACCCCTTGCCTGCTTGGGGGGAGGGGGTACCTTGAAGTCCCCCCCTGCATTGGCCCCTTCTGCACTGTCAGCATCCCTATCTTCCAGCTGCCAAGAACAGTGGAGAACATCTCAGTTGAATAAAATCCTGAACTTAAGATACAAATCCTAAACAGAGCTAAAGAAACTTATTGTTATTATTTTTAAGTATGTGTGATTTCAAAACGTTGTTCTTGAAAAAAATCAAAATGAACTTCTACAGAAACAAGTCTTTCAGCACATCAGAATTAAAAACGTATACAATTACAATGTATGCCAGTTAGAGAAGTATGTGTAGAAAATTCACGGAGAAGTATTCCACACCAAGTAGAGAAGTATGTGTAGAAAATTCACGGAGAAGTATTCCACACCAAGTAGAGAAGTATGTGTAGAAAATTCACGGAGAAGTATTCCACACCAAGTAGAGAAGTATGTGTAGAAAATGTATTATAAGTATTCCACTCCAAGGCAGAGGCAACACCAATACACTCTCCAAAGCAAAACACTTCTGTTGGTCATTTCTGATATATTTCTCATTTCACCAACCATAGATGACTAGGTCATTTATTGATTAAAAGAATAACTTACAGAAATATGAGTCTTGAGCATGTATGCTGGACATGTCTAGTTCTCAAAAGGAACAAGAAGGGCAAAGCCCATACGACTCACATGCTTGACCTTGACCTTTATATGACCTTGACCTTCAGGTGACCTTCAAGGTCAAGGTCAAACAACTAAACCTACCAATGACATCATACACAAAGAAATGCTTTACACATTTTTCCTACCAAAATACATGTGACCTTGACCCAAGGTCAAGGTCATCCAAGGTCATGCAACACAAAGCTGTTAATTCAAGGCATAGGAAGCACAATGGTGCTTATTGGCACTTTCTACCATGAGATATAGTCACTTTTAGTGGTTCACTACCCCATTTTGGTCACATTTCATAAGGGTCAAAGTGACCTTGACTTTGATGATATGTGAACAAATGTGTCTCATGATGAAAGTATAACATGTGCCCCACATAATTATTAAGTTTGAAACAGTTATCTTCCAAAGGTCAGGGTCAAGGTCACTTCAAAATATGTATACAATCCAACTTTGAAGAGCTCCTGTGACCTTGACCTTGAAGCAAGGTCAACCAAACTGGTATCAAAAGATAGGGCTTGCTTTGACCTATATACCACTTGTAGCTAAGGTCGCCATTCTCAATAACGTGGGAGAAAATTGGGAAAATGTGAAAAATGACTTTTTTAGACCACATTTATGGCTCCTGTGACCTTGACCTTGAAGCAAGGTCAAGTCACTATGTATGTTTTTTGAGGCCTTGTCATCATACACCATCATGCCACATTTGGTGTTGATAGACTTAATAGTCTCCGAGAAAAATCCAACATTTAAGTTTTTTACGCCCGGACGGACGGACGCCCGGACGGACGCCCGGACGGACGGACGGACGACACGGCTCAGTACATAGACTCACTTTTGCTTCGCATGTGAGTAAAAAACTGTCACATTCAGACAAGCACCTAACAACATACAGAAAGCAGCAATTACCAAAAGCCCTTCTGTGATGGCTGACACTGCAGACAGGCCATCTCAGCTCACTGTCTCCTCACCTTTCGTTTCCTGGCCTGGGGTTGCTGCTGCTGCTGCTGCTGCTGCTGCTGTTTGGACTGCTGTTTGGACTGCTGCTGTTGCTGCCTTGGCTGATGCTGGGCAGCAGGTGCAGCCTGCCCCTGCTTCTTCTGCTGCTTCTTGCCTTGTTTCTTGTGGTCTCTGGCAACTACTTCCTTCTCTGCTTGCTGCAAGAACATTGACACCCACTTCTCACTGAGGCAGGGGACCATGAAAAGGAATGGAGAAACTGGAAGCAGAACTGAAGAGTTACTTATGGCTGGAGCTGCTCAGTGCCCCTTCATCAGCTGGAGCCCTTGGCTGCTGGGCTTTCTGGGCCTGCTCCTGTAGCTCAGCCAGGGCCTGCTCCAGTAGCTCAGCCAGGGCCTGCTCCTGTAGCTCAGCCAGGGCCTGCTCCAGTAGCTCAGCCAGGGGCTGCTGGGCTTTCTGGGCCTGCTCCTGTAGCTCAGCCAGGGCCTGCTCCAGTAGCTCAGCCAGGGCCTGCTCCAGTAGCTCAGCCAGGGGCCTCTGGGCTTTCTGGGCCTGCTCCTGTAGCTCAGCCAGGGCCTGCTCCAGTAGCTCAGCCAAGGGCTGCTCCAGTAGCTCAGCCAGGGCCTGCTGCAGTAGCTCAGCCAGGGGCTGCTGGGCTTTCTGGGCCTGCTCCAGTAGCTCAGCCAGGGGCTGCTGGGCTTTCTGGGCCTGCTCCTGTAGCTCAGCCAGGGGCTGCTGGGCTTTCTGGGCCTGCTCCAGTAGCTCAGCCAGGGGCTGCTGGGCTTTCAGGGCCTGCTCCAGTAGCTCAGCCAGGGGCTGCTGGGCTTTCTGGGCCTGCTCCTGTAGCTCAGCCAGGGGCTGCTGGGCTTTCTGGGCCTGCTCCTGTAGCTCAGCCGTAGGCTGCTGGGCTTTCTGGGCCTGCACCTGTAGCTCAGCCAGGGGCTGCTGGGCTTTCTGGGCATGCTCCAGTAGCTCAGCCAGGGGCTGCTGGGCTTTCTGGGCCTGCTCCAGTAGCTCAGCCAGGGGCTGCTGGGCTTTCAGGGCCTGCTCCAGTAGCTCAGCCAGGGGCTGCTGGGCTTTCGGGGCCTGCTCCAGTAGCTCAGCCAGGGGCTGCTGGGCTTTCGGGCCTGCTCCAGTAGCTCAGCCAGGGGCTGCTGGGCTTTCGGGCCTGCTCCAGTAGCTCAGCCGGGGCTGCTGGGCTTTCGGGGCCTGCTCCAGTAGCTCAGCCAGGGGCTGCTGGGCTTTCGGGCCTGCTCCAGTAGCTCAGCCAGGGGCTGCTGGGCTTTCGGGCCTGCCCCAGTTGCTCAGCCAGGGCTGCTGGGCTTTCGGGGCCTGCTCCAGTAGCTCAGCCAGGGCTGCTGGGCTTTCGGGCCTGCTCCAGTAGCTCAGCCAGGGGCTGCTGGGCTTTCTGGGCCTGCTCCAGTAGCTCAGCCAGGGGCTGCTGGGCTTTCGGGGCCTGCTCCAGTAGCTCAGCCAGGGGCTGCTGGGCTTTCAGGGCCTGCTCCAGTAGCTCAGCCAGGGGCTGCTGGGCTTTCGGGGCCTGCTCCAGTAGCTCAGCCAGGGGCTGCTGGGCTTTCTGGGCCTGCTCCAGTAGCTCAGCCAGGGGGGGGCCTGAGCAGCAAGGGGCTACTGGGGGGGCATCAGGACAGGGCCAGACTATTTAGATCCAACAGTGCCCTCTAAGTCTAACTAACCTGGTACAAGACTCACTTCAGACTATGCTTGACAGACAAATGGAGTCTTTCACCTCTAGCTAAAACTGATAATTTCAACAAAATTTCCATTAATATTCATCCAGTTTCTTCCAGTTCAATCATGACACAAAATACTTTCAAATATAAAATGACAGATATGGCATCTGAACATCCACATCATGGAAACAAATCAATCAGGAACATTTGGTTAGACTTCTGCAAGAGGGAGCCACACTAGTGGACTCATCAAGGAGAGGGGTGCAGGAAAGGACAGCGACAGAGACGTACACACAGCTGAACAGGCGACAGCATCTGGCTGGCTGCATGTTTAATAGGTGTTTAGGTTCAAAGATGCCCAAGTAAAAACTGCAGTCAAATCACATGCTGTGGCCCTTTCGCTTGTGTGTTACATTCATTTTTGCCTTGTCTTCCCGCACTCCTCTCCTCAGAGGAGTCCAATAGTGTAGCTCGCCTGCAGAAGTCTAACCAAACATTTATGTCAGATAAAGCTAATTTTACTTTTCTCTTGGACAGACAATATCAGCTAACATAGAAAAAAACTCATTCCCATGCACTAGAGCCAATCATTTCAAGAAGCGTTGGGTGTCAACATCAAGAAGAGACCTGCCATCCCCGTCCATCCAAACCCACCCCTGTCCATCCAAACCCACCCCTGTCCATCCAAACCCACCCATGTCCATCCAAACCCACTGTTGTCCATCCAAACCCACCTTTGTCCATCCAAACCCACTGTTGTCCATCCAAACCCACCCCTGTCCATCCAAACCCACCCATGTCCATCCAAACCCACCCCTGTCCATCCAAACCCACCCCTGTCCATCCAAACCCACCCCTGTCCATCCAAACCCACCCCTGTCCATCCAAACCCACCCCTGTCCATCCAAACCCACCCCTGTCCATCCAAACCCACCCCTGTCCATCCAAACCCACCTCTGTCCATCCAAACCCACCTCTGTCCATCCAAACCCACCCTGTCCATCCAAACCCACCTCTGTCCATCCAAACCCACCCTGTCCATCCAAACCCACCCCTGTCCATCCAAACCCACCCCTGTCCATCCAAACCCACCCTTGTCCATCCAAACCCCACCCCTGTCCATCCAAACCCACCCTCTGTCCATCCAAACCCACCCCTGTCCATCCAAACCCACCCCTGTCCATCCAAACCCACCTCTGTCCATCCAAACCCACCCCTGTCCATCCAAACCCACCCCTGTCCATCCAAACCCACCCCTGTCCATCCAAACCCACCCCTGTCCATCCAAACCCACCCCTGTCCATCCAAACCCACCTCTGTCCATCCAAACCCACCCCTGTCCATCCAAACCCACCTCTGTCCATCCAAACCCACCTTTGTCCATCCAAACCCACCCCTGTCCATCCAAACCCACCTCTGTCCATCCAAACCCACCCCGTCCATCCAAACCAACATCTGTCCATCCAAACCCACCCTGTCCATCCAAACCCACCCCTGTCCATCCAAACCCACCCCTGTCCATCCAAACCCACTTTTGTTCATCCAAACCCACCCCTGTCCATCCAAACCCACCCCTGTCCATCCCAAACCACCCCAGTCCAACCAAACCCACCCTGTCCATCCAAACCCACCCCTGTCCATCCAAACCCACCCTGTCCATCCAAACCCACTCTGTCCATCCAAACCCACCCCTGTCCATCCAAACCCACCCTGTCCATCCAAACCACCCTGTCCATCCATACCCACCCCTGTCCATACAAACCCACCCTTGTCCATCCAAAATGGCCTACCTGGAGCCTGACGGTTCCAGCATGCGTTGGAGCTGTGGCCTCACAACCGCTGCACTGCCTCGGTCGTAGGATTCTAGGTTACCTGGGAAACATACACACGTGGAGCTTTCATCTCCATTTTAGGCCCTCAACATCTCCCACATGCGATTGTAGAAGTGTAAAGTATCAGTTTGAAAATAGACATACAATATGCCTGGATGTGAGAATTTAACAAAAGCTTCCAACAAATAACTCAAATCAAGCCAGCCCAGCAGTGAGGATCCTTTTTTTCCTTCTGAATTAGCTTCTCTTCTCTTAACATTTCAAAGAAGATTTTTTTTCTTCACGTATAAAGGTGTGTAGGACACACACAAAAAAGTTTGGATTTGGGGTTGTTCTTTTTTAGGAATCCAGCTAACACTTTCAAACCTTACAAAACATATTACAAATATTTCTCACAAGAATAATAAAAACCGCTGGCGCTGAACCTCCAGGTTTTGGAGAAGAAAAAAAGAAGATCGGGTTCGAACCCGCAGCCTCCGAGAAAAGAGGAGGAAAAAACGCACACACACACAAACACAAAAAACCAGGTGGGTTCGAACCCACAACCCCTCGAAAAAAAGTTTCAGTGTAGAATCGAACCTGGTCATGCATGACCAAGAGCCCAATGCTCTACCAACTGTGCCATTGTAAACTTGTAGGTATGTGAAGCATTTATAACGACCTTGTCATAAACCCTCGTGGTTCGTATTTTGCACTGTAAATTGTAGAAAAATGGATGATAGCATGAACTGTTTGGTATTTCATACGGATCTAACCCATCAACGTCAATATTCTTTTCGTAGTATCGCATTTTGGCGCCTGCTGGTAGAGGTTCAACATATATCGAAGCGTTTTGCTGAAGTAGGAAAGATAACTCGGTTTGACTCGATGTCATTACGCTGAAATGGTCGTTGTCCCCAACATTTCCGGGTCAGGGATTGATTAAATCATCATATTTTTGTGACACTGAGACCAGACCATCAAAACAATTAGCACTAGGCCTTGAATCAAATCGTCGTACGAGATCTTACGTTGACTGCAAATGTACAACAGTGCCGCGTGATTGTGTCGACATTCAGTTAGTTCGCTGGGCCCCTATTCACAACGGCGATTTATCTTTTTAACACTCGATTTATCCCCTATCCCCGCGTTATCTTGATCGGTTAGATAAGGTACGCTCGTCAGAGGATCCTAGGTTGCGCTTTGCTATATATACTGCTTTCTTTGTCGTCTCTTCGATTCTCTTAGATCGTAGATGACGTCATGAGATTACGTCAAAGCGGAACAGGCAGTTGGAATCGTCTGAGTTTAGAGACAAGGGTAGTGAATTAGGCAGTACAGTAGTCGCCGCTTATTAAAAACACATTGGGACCGAACAAAAGTGTTTTTAATAAGCGGCGTTTTTATTAACCGTTTGCTTGTTGAACATGTCCATCAGTAACGAAGTAAATCCGGACCTTACCAACTGTATTTAAAAAACGGCTGTTTTTATTAACCGCGTGTTTTATAAGCGGCGACTACTGTATTGCCTTTCTTACTTACATTCAGCCCTTGAGGCAAAATATTCAAATGTGGTAAGAGTGAGAGAGAGAGAGAGAGAGAGAGAGAGAGAGAGAGAGAGAGAGAGGAGAGAGAGAGAGAGAGAGAGAGACAGAGACAGAGAGAGAGAGACAGAGAGAGAGACAGAGACAGAGAGAGAGAGACAGAGGAGAGACAGAGAGAGACAGAGAGAGAGACAGAGAGAGAGACAGAGAGAGAGAGAGAGAGAGAGAGGGGGGGGGGAGGGGAGCTGGGAAAAGGGGAGGAAGGGAAGAGAGAATGAGAGTAAGAGGGTGGGTGGGGAGAGAGAGAGAGAGAGAGAGAGAGAGAGAGAGAGAGAGAGAGAGAGAGAGAGAGAGACGAGAGAGAGAGAGAGACAGAGAGAGAGGCAGAGAGAGAGACAGAGAGAGAGTGAGAGTAGCCATAAGTACTGATCAAAAGATCAGATAAAGGCCTTGCGGCCTAAGACATCTGAGGACATATCTATCTAAATCATTCTCTGTCCTCGCAAATGACGTCACGAATTCTATTCTATTCTATTCTATTCACCCCTCCTTCAAAAATCTCCTCGCAAATGACGTCACGTTTATTCGACGTCAAATGATCACGTCACAGATTTTGCAAAATGGAGTCTGTTGAATCGTTTTCAATGAAACACCAAAATGTAAAAAAGTCACTTTCTTTTCAAACCTCGATTCTGAAAATTTGATAATATTGAATGGGACCTAACTTCCAGTCAGTGTGCAAAATCTCAAGGAAATCCGTCCAGTAGTTTTTGAGATATAGGCCGTGGAGACGGGACAGACAGACAGACACACACACACACAGACAGATAAAGTCTGTAGGACCTCCAGTAAACCTGGAGGGAAAAGCCCACATAAAATGGATGCCATACAGCAGAAACAGAAATTGCCACATCTGCCCAATGAAGTGCTTTAGGTTTGATTTACTTCCCATGGCACAAGGCTTTCTACTGAACAAGCAATGGGCAAAGAGGGTATCCCCATCAGCTGACCTTCTTCCCGCTCAAAGTTGAGGTAGGCCTCTGTGACAGTCTCCAGCCAGTCTGTCACCGAGTTCACTGCCCTCTGAAGGATGCGCCTGGCATGTTTGTTGTCTCCATAGGCCCTATAACCACACATTGCACAGCTTTCTTGTTGGGTGTTTCAACTATTTGTCAGGTTAGAAATAGAGCCTGTCATATCAGACTGATAAGCAAAGCTCACTGAGTCAAAACAAACAAAATTCAAAAAAGTTACTGTGATGTCAATGACAAAAGTTTGCATGATGCTCTGGTTCACAACATTTCACATATTTGATGACTTTGTTTCTATGTCACCACACTTACATCAAGTACAGAATACATGAATAATTATAATCTAAATGTGGAGCTGGGTCAAACAATGTTCTGTGTTTCAAGAGATTAATCAACAGAGGTTGGCACTCCTAAACAAGTGAAGGTGCCAACACCCCCTGATGTCCTCACTCAGAGCAGAACACAAGGACGAGGCCAATGCTGCTGACCTTTCCATGCGGTAGTACTGGAGCCACATCAGGGCCTTGTTGCCATAGCCCTCCATCATCAAGCCATTCCAGATCTCCCTTGCCCTCTCCATGTTCTTGCAGTGGTTTGCCTGAAACAAGCCAGACTCTCCTGTGTCAATAATAATACAAGAAGGGCAAAGCCCATACGCCTCACATGCTTGACCTTGACCTTTACATGACCTTAACCTTCAGGTGACCTTCAAGGTCAAGGTCAAACAACTAAACCTAGCAATGACATCATACACTAAGAACTGCTTTACACATTTGTCCTACCAAAATACATGTGACCTTGACCCAGGTCAAGATCATCCAAGGTCATGCAACACAAAGCTGTTAATTCAAGACATAGGAAGCACAATGGTGCTTATTGGCACCAAAGATTATAGGTTACACAAAGATAGTTCATTAGCTCATTCTCGTGAGGGTCGAGACACGTTGCGCCCCAAGCGGCTAGCACTATGGGAGATGCCTATAGTCCGTTTCAACATTGCACTGTATTTAGTCACATGATTATAGGATTTAGTGGAGACTTCGCACAAACATGGCGGAAAAACACAGGTTTGCGAGTGACCACTGCAGCGCTATTAACTGTAGCAACAACAGAAAGAAACGCCCAGAGCTTTCGTACTTCAGGTTTCCAAGAGACAAAGCAAGGTGGGTAATTTCGTTCAAGTAAATTGTCACTAGAATTTTGGCCTAGCAACAGATGTGCGATGGACCTAATTCTAAAATTTCCGATAACGTCATCAACTACCAAGGTTGAAGAACGAGTGACGTCACTATTTGACCGATTTGAAGAATAATAATTTTTAACACAGAGAGAACAGGGTCACCAAACGTTGCGATCACGTCGACCCGTGCACACGTGGTTCTGCGAGTGACCTGCATTTCGATTGTTAAAAAGTAGGAGCTTTCAATACCTTTTGATGCATTCAACATACAGCTTTGATAAATTAATGCTGTTCATGGTTTACATTTTCTTTGGATGGGGTTTCTAGTGTCCCCAAATTCAGCTTTTTCTGCGCGAAGCGAGACTATGTCCACCATTTTAAATGTGCAATGTTGAAACGGACTATAGGCTCACGGACATGCGCAGAAGCATCTCCCATAGTGCTAGCCGCTTGGGGCGCTGCAATTTTAGCTGCTTGTAACTTCAAAGAGCAAAAGCTCGGCATGAACTATCTTTGTGTAACCTATAATCTTTGTTGGCACTTTCTACCATGAGATATGGTCACTTTTAGTGGTTCACTACCCCATTTTGGTCACATTTCATAAGGGTCAAAGTGACCGTGACCTTGATGATATGAGACCAAATGTGTCTCATGATGAAAGTATAACATGTGTCCCACTTAATTATTAAGTTTGAAACAGTTATCTTCCATAGTTCAGGGTCAAGGTCACTTCAAAATATGTATACAATCCAACTTTGAAAAGCTTGTGACCTTGACCTTGAAGCAAGGTCAACCAAACTGGTATCAAAAGATAGGGCTTACTTTGCCCTATATACCATATATAGGTCAGGTATCCAATCTCAAAAACTTCAGAGAAAATTGGGAAAATGTGAAAAATGGCTGTTTTTAGACATTTACTGCCCCTGCGACCTTGACCTTGAAGCAAGGTCAAGTCACTATGTAGGTTTTTTGAGGCCTTGTCATCATACACCATCATGCCACATTTGTTATTGACAGACTTAATAGTCTCCTAGAAAAATGCAACGTTAAAGTTTTTGGATGCCCGGACGCCCGGACGGACGAAACGGGTGAGTACATAGACTCACTTTTGCTTCGCATGCGAGTCAAAAATCGTTATCATCATCATCATCAATCATCAATCATCATCGTCCTTTTTTGATGAAATTTTTGGGGAGGAATTTCACCCCGTCGCCTCTGTGCAGCGCCTAGTGACCAGATTGACTCCTCAGTACTGCATGTTTACAGAACAGCTGCACTTCCATCTATGTTACTCGACAGTGGGGACTTGAATCACGCTGCATTCATGAAACAAATCTGGTGCCTCCAGCAGAGTTACGTCAGATAGCGTTTCAACACTGCAGTGATGTCCTGTGCAATCCAGGTGTCAAGTACCTACATTCTGTATGCAAATTTTGAGGTCACATGCTGAACAAGGCAGGGAGACCTTGATTTCAACAACAGAGATGATGCATACTCTCAAGGCTTTACACAGTTCCACCACTGCTGTGCCAAGTGAGCAGAATCTCTGTTCAATTACAAATTAATTTTGCCATGATCAATTCAGGTCCACATTTACCTCAATGTTTGCCCAGAACTGCCGCAGGCTTCCATTAGGATCTCCATCAGCTCCAAAATCTGAAACACAGTCTTGCTGTGCATACACACACTTCAAACTGCTTGTTGGACTGATTATATACACAGAATACCCAGCACTCAGATTGCATGACAATTACCTTACATGGAGATAGATACTTACATGTGCAAGTGACCAAATACATTTATCAATGTCCCCCATTGAAATGATTAAAATTCTCAATATTATGAAATATCCCGAGCATTAAAATTTATCAGATTTTCATAAACAAGAGCATAAGAGTACTGAAAGTATCCCATTCCAATGAAGACCCAAATAGGTATCACTCACTGATGAAGAGATGATCCACTGCCTTGTCCATGGTCAGTTGAAAGGTCTCCAAT
>JAWQFJ010000460.1:82504-92504 GCA_034096865.1 Theodoxus fluviatilis
CAAAGATTATAGGTTACACAAAGATAGTTCATTAGCTCATTCTCGTGAGGGTCGAGACACGTTGCGCCCCAAGCGGCTAGCACTATGGGAGATGCCTATGGTCCGTTTCAACACTGCACTGTATTTAGTCACATGATTATAGGATTTAGTGGAGACTTCACACAAACATGGCGGAAAAACACAGGTTTGCGAGTGACCACTGCAGCGCTATTAACTGTAGCAACAACAGAAAGAAACGCCCAGAGCTTTCGTACTTCAGGTTTCCAAGAGACAAAGCAAGGTGGGTAATTTCGTTCAAGTAAATTGTCACTAGAATTTTGGCCTAGCAACAGATGTGCGATGGACCTAATTCTAAAATTTCCGATAACGTCATCAACTACCAAGGTTGAAGAACGAGTGACGTCACTATTTGACCGATTTGAAGAATAATAATTTTTAACACAGAGAGAACAGGGTCACCAAATGTTGCGATCACTTGACCCGTGCACACGTGGTTCTGCGAGTGACCTGCATTTCGATTGTTAAAAAGTAGGAGCTTTCAATACCTTTTGATGCATTCAACATACAGCTTTGATAAATTAATGCTGTTCATGGTTTACATTTTCTTTGGATGGGGTTTCTAGTGTCCCCAAATTCAGCTTTTTCTGCGCGAAGCGAGACTATGTCCACCATTTTAAATGTGCAATGTTGAAACGGACTATAGGCGTGATCACGGACATGCGCAGAAGCATCTCCCATAGTGCTAGCCGCTTGGGGCGCTGCAATTTTAGCTGCTTGTAACTTCAAAGAGCAAAAGCTCGGCATGAACTATCTTTGTGTAACCTATAATCTTTGTTGGCACTTTCTACCATGAGATATGGTCACTTTTAGTGGTTCACTACCCCATTTTGGTCACATTTCATAAGGGTCAAAGTGACCGTGACCTTGATGATATGAGACCAAATGTGTCTCATGATGAAAGTATAACATGTGTCCCACTTAATTATTAAGTTTGAAACAGTTATCTTCCATAGTTCAGGGTCAAGGTCACTTCAAAATATGTATACAATCCAACTTTGAAAAGCTTCTGTGACCTTGACCTTGAAGCAAGGTCAACCAAACTGGTATCAAAAGATAGGGCTTACTTTGCCCTATATACCATATATAGGTCAGGTATCCAATCTCAAAAACTTCAGAGAAAATTGGGAAAATGTGAAAAATGGCTGTTTTTAGACAACATTTACTGCCCCTGCGACTTTGACCTTGAAGCAAGGTCAAGTCACTATGTAGGTTTTTTGAGGCCTTGTCATCATACACCATTATGCCACATTTGTTATTGACAGACTTAATAGTCTCCTAGAAAAATGCAACGTTAAAGTTTTTGGATGCACGGACGCCCGGACGGACGAAACGGGCGAGTACATAGACTCACTTTTGCTTCGCATGCGAGTCAAAAATCATCATCATCATCATCATCAATCATCATCGTCCTTTTTTGATGAAATTTTTGGGAGGAATTTCACCCCGTCGCCTCTGTGCAGCGCCTAGTGACCAGATTGACTCCTCAGTACTGCATGTTTACAGAACAGCTGCACTTTCATCTATGTTACTCGACAGTGGGGACTTGAATCACGCTGCATTCATGAAACAAATCTGGTGCCTCCAGCAGAGTTACGTCAGATAGCGTTTCAACACTGCAGTGATGTCCTGTGCAATCCAGGTGTCAAGTACTCACATTCTGTATGCAAATTTTGAGGTCACATGCTGAACAAGGCAGGGAGACCTTGATTTCAACAACAGAGATGATGCATACTCTCAAGGCTTTACACAGTTCCACCACTGCTGTGCCAAGTGAGCAGAATCTCTGTTCAATTACAAATTAATTTTGCCATGATCAATTCAGGTCCACATTTACCTCAATGTTTGCCCAGAACTGCCGCAGGCTTCCATTAGGATCTCCATCAGCTCCAAAATCTGAAACACAGTCTTGCTGTGCATACACACACTTCAAACTGCTTGTTGGACTGATTATATACACAGAATACCCAGCACTCAGATTGCATGACAATTACCTCTCATGGAGATACTTACATGTGCAAGTGACCAAATACATTTATCAATGTCCCCCATTGAAATGATTAAAATTCTCAATATTATGAAATATCCCGAGCATTAAAATTTATCAGATTTTCATAAACAAGAGCATAAGAGTACTGAAAGTATCCCATTCCAATGAAGACCCAAATAGGTATCACTCACTGATGAAGAGATGATCCACTGCCTTGTCCATGGTCAGTTGAAACGTCTCCAACGGCTCTGCATGGTCTGTAGATCAATGCACCAATGCACATGTTAAGCTCAAGTTTAGAAATGATGAAAAGCCACGCCAAAATCAGCAAATAATTCTGAGCCTAACACTGACCATTCTAAGTACGCCCTCTACTATGAAAACAGAAACACTCAATGGCTATCAAGGTGATGAAGCCCAGACTGATGGGAAGTTTGGCAGCTTGTAGGTGAGGTGCTGGGATAAGTTCCCTGGGCTTACTGATTTCAAATTATATGCTGAATGAAGTGGACTAACACAGATCTTCACAACAAGCCAAAAGATGAAGTTGCTGCATGCACTCCCAGCCCAGCCTTTACAGCCCCACCTGCATCCCAGTTGATGCGGCGCCGAAGGTACTCGCAGTAGGTGCCCCACACCATGCGGAAGTCTGTGGCTTCCACCATTCCTGATGTCAGGGCTCGGTCCACCAGAGCTGTCATGGAAACAGAGATGTCTTGATACACGTGACCAAGCTCCACTCCCTGGAGTCTTGACAGTGGCAATGAATATGCATACATACATACATACATACATACATACATACATACATACATATCGAAACACTTTATTGCCATACATGTATATCAAATTGACTTTATTCTCGAACAAAATACACACTTCGGTGCACTGAGAATATCACATCAAATAGACAAGGAAATGAAACATCCAAGAGACCGCAGAAACCATCACGCGAAATCCGAACAAGAAGAGATGCGTCACAGCACCATAATAGCGCACGATATCGAGAGTCTCATGGTTATCGGTCCCAGATACAACAGGCTATCGACAGTTAAGAGCTTCACAAAGTTATCCTGGCGACATGTCTTGATGTCCAACACAGGGCAGTTTGGTTGCAATCTGCCTGTTGTCCCGGGAGGCATCAGTAAGCCCTACAGCCGACAGGCACATAGTTCACGCACAGGCAAGCGACTGTCAGTATTGCGAGTCCTGAATTAAGGCTTTGTGAGAAAAGTCTCATAGTAGCACTTTGCTGCATCTGTTTCCAGGCAATGCGTGGTCCAATCATCACGCTGACAGAGGCATATTTGGTGATGCATACATACATACATACATACATACATACATACATACATACATACATACATACATATCAAATCACTTTATTGCAGAAAATGTACAAAGATCATACATGGCTGCTAAAATTACATCTATGTGAAGGAACACTAGTCTAACTGAAGCACCCATCTGGACAGATTCGTCTCTTCAACGATGATTTAGTAAAACTTCACAAGTCAGCCCATACAAAATTTCATCTATCTACCTTTCCTTTCCATTAAAAAACTTCTTCTGGCCCATGCTCTCCTCGACCCTATCATGACTGACAGACTGAGGTACTTAGCTAGATTCCTGCTTAACTCGTTCGCGGTGCGTAGGCTCAATTGAGCCTACCACATTAGCATATTTTTGCCCCCTTACAACAAGGAAAATATGGTTTAGGGAACTAGTCTAGTCTTCAATTAGTCTCTGTACTATAGTTTTCCAGCATTAGATCCACACACAGATCTTTCCCGGCCAGACCATAACCTTTATCAGCGATGCACTAGGAGGCACGAAGTAAACAGCGATGGCGGCGGAGCGTGGATATATATCACGAGGTGGGTGAGCCAGTGGAAATTGCTATAGAGGAGGGTTCTGATGCTGAAGAGGATGCTTTGTATGAGATAGGAACTGATGTAGATGATCCCTTTCATGATGATGATGATAGTGGTGATTTTCCTCTCGCTAATGATGAGGTATCAGAGAGCGAGGATGAGAGCAAAGTTGTCATGGTGGCTGAAACTAGTCGACCTCACCATCAGCTGCTCGGTAGTTCATTGTAGGCTCATATTGGTTGTAACTCAGGACTAATAAACACAATCATCACAAAATTTCTCCAGTGTGTTTTTGTGCCATTTTTTGAAGTTCACTTTTTTTTTAAGAGCTCTAGACCAAGAAACAAGCAGTGGACACTCTGAGAAAGAGAGCTGGGTGAAAGACCTATTTTTTCAAAATAGTGGCTCTACTTACTGTCATGGCAAGTGTAGTGTTTTCTTAGCTTGACAAAGTGCAGCATTTGGCTAGTTTTGGCAAAGAAAGACCTTTCTAGCCATGCCAAGTTTAGCTTTGTAGCTACAGTATTTATTTTACTACGATTTTTCAAACTTGGTCCATTTTCCTGCGATTCCAGGAGACAGACGCACTAGAAATTCTGCGCCTTGAATGAGTTAAGCGTTTTGGTAGGCCCAACAACATGAGGCCTTTGACAAATCTGCGATGTACAGTACCAAGGGACCCAATCACCAGGACTATTATTCTCGTGGAAAAGCCAGCATCGTTAAGCAAAATACATAGAGGCATGTACTTTTCAAATTTATGTTGGTAGCATCTTTCGATGAATGTGTCAAACGGGCAGGCCATTTCGATGATGAAGGCTGTTGAATTAAGATCAGGGTTCGTACAGATTTTTAGATACAAAATTCCATGACTTTTCCATGACTTTCCATGACCTTCAACAACATTTTCCATGACCTAGCGTACTGTGATACATGACAATTTTAAAGAGAAAAGTGTATGGCGCATGACCAAACTCACGCACAATACACCCGTTGTAAAAAAATCTAATTCTTTTTATTATTTTTACAGCAGATTGATTAAAAAACTGACAAATGCAGAAAATGTTCAAACAAGTACTCCTTAAAACGATGATACTTTTGTCCCAAATTGTCTGGTGCTTCAACGATTAACGCACGCTGAATATGGTAAGCGAGCACGCGTCTACACAACGCCATTGCGGTCCGATGTACACACAAACAGGTGGAAAATTTCCGCCTGTTTTCTCCCTTCAAGCGCACAATCCGGGCGCTAGACAAAAAGTAGATTCATCGTACATTAACATCGAATATAGCGTTGGAAGGGGGAAATCTTGTAGAATCCGAGGGTGTCTGTACGAAATTGATCGGAAAAGCGGGAGTGAGCAAATTTTAACAAAATGTCCGATGACGTTCGAACTTTCATCCATAACTCGTCTTTCGATTTTCACCGGAAGTTCAAACATACACCGAACGAAAGAGCAATCTTTCCTCTAATGAGTAGTAAAGTTTCAACTTGATCAAATGAGAAACTTCGACGGACGAGTGTTTAGAAGAGACCAACCCGAGTCGCGAAATGCAAACTCCATCGAGCCACCGCGAGTCGGTAGTGGCGGAGGTTTTTTTTTTACGTAATCGGCTTGTATGTTCTCAGCGGAAATAAGACGGATTAACACAAAACTACACGACACATGTTCTTGAAACCTTCTGCTTCATAAACAACTTTCATTCTTGTTTTTATTCACAATATTTTGTGGATTGTCCACAATTAGCCATGAAAGTGAAGTGGTATTGCCGAGTGCATTTTGGCTAGTACTGTAGTAGCGCAAAGATTTGATACAAATTACCACGGAATCCTACCACTAGTTAAGAACAAGAAGGGCAAAGCCCATACGACTCACATGCTTGACCTTGACCTTTATATGACCTTGACCTTCAGGTGACCTTCAAGGTCAAGGTCAAACAGCTAAACCTACCAATGACATCATACACAAAGAAATGCTTTACACATTTTTCCTACCAAAATACATGTGACCTTGACCCAAGGTCAAGGTCATCCAAGGTCATGCAACACAAAGCTGTTAATTCAAGACATAGGAAGCACAATGGTGCTTATTGGCACTTTCTACCATGAGATATAGTCACTTTTAGTGGTTCACTACCCCATTTTGGTCACATTTCATAAGGGTCAAAGTGACCTTGACCTTGATGATATGTGACCAAATGTGTCTCATGATGAAAGTATAACATGTGCCCCACATAATTATTAAGTTTGAAACAGTTATCTTCCATAGTTCAGGGTCAAGGTCACTTCAAAATATGTATACAATCCAACTTTGAAGAGCTCCTGTGACCTTGACCTTGAAGCAAGGTCAACCAAACTGGTATCAAAAGATAGGGCTTGCTTTGACCTATATACCACTTGTAGCTATGGTCGCCATTCTCAATAACGTGGGAGAAAATTGGGAAAATGTGAAAAATGACTGTTTTTGAGACCACATTTATGGCTCCTGTGACCTTGACCTTGAAGCAAGGTCAAGTCACTATGTATGTTTTTTGAGGCCTTGTCATCATACACCATCATGCCACATTTGGTGTTGACAGACTTAATAGTCTCCGAGAAAAATCCAACGTTTAAGTTTTTTACGGACGGACGCCCGGACGGACGCCCGGACGGACGCCCGGACGGACGCCCGGACGGACGGACGACACGGCTCAGTACATAGACTCACTTTTGCTTCGCATGTGAGTCAAAAAATTAGACAACTCAGAATGACTTTCATCTTTCATGTTACATTGGTATTTTGTGTTATTGATATGTGCGAATCCTAGAAAAAGTGGATTCTATCGAACCGACGGCCACTTCCGGTCTGATGAAATTTCTTCGAACATCGCGTGCGGCGTCTATTTAGCACTCGCTGAAGGTCCCGAGTTCTACAATACTTTTTCCAATATGTGCAAAATATTGCAATAAATATCTTCCTAAATGATTGTTCTAGCATAAACTGAAACAAAAACCCCAATAAACTAACCGATTTCAGCTGATTTGTCCGTCAAAATCGCATCTGCGCCGTCACGCTCTTACTCGCCATTGTGTGATTTTGACGGTCATGCTATTTACCGAAATGGCGCTAATGTCTTCGAAATGGCTTAGAAATGAGCATATATATCGTTATCCCCTTCTTGAATATGATATATTTAAGCTATTCTAATTAAACCAGAACTATATTTGACCAAATTACGTTAGAAACAGCAACATTTTGAAACAGACATGCGGTCGCCATTTCGATCCAGCTTTCACTCAAGGCAAACTTGGAGGCAATGACACTGTCGGGAAACATGCGACGGAACAGCTCGTTCATTCCTTTGGTACTGGAGAATGAGAAGTGGGAGATGGCCATTTTCAAAGTCCACAAAATTTCTGCTTTCAGTGTGTCCTCTGTTGTCAAGAAAGTGTCAATCCCAGTAGATCTACTGCCACTGCCTGTGGGTGCAGGCCTAGTTTCGACCGGCGTAGCAGCGCCAGCTGGAACCACCACCTTTGAAGCACTCGATCTCTGCTCAGCATTTTTTGCAGTTTGAACAAAATCTGATATTCGTGTTTGACGTTTGCTCTTTTCTTCTTGGTGTTTTTTAGCACGCGCCTGGTGCGCGACACCTTTCATGTGGCTTTTCAACGCTGCCGCTCCCATGTTGGATACATCAGTCTTTTTCACAAAATCGGCACTTTGCCATCCCATCCACTCTCGCTCGCATGACCCACTCACGGTATTCAGGGTCTCCTGTCCAAGAGTCTTGAAAGCGACACTTTCCAGGCATGATGATAATCTGATTCTCAAAGAAACACTGCACCACAAACAAAACAAGCTCTTTTCACTCTGTCCTCGTTTGAACCAACTGACCGGACAGGCGTGGAAATGAAACGAGGTCACCTAGCCAAAGAACCAATCAGGAAGCAGAAGGCACACGAGCCTTCAGAATTAACCAATGGGATGCAAGGGCACATTTTCCTGACGTGCTCAGCGTTTAAAATTAGATTGAGAGTATCGCGCGAAGCACAGCCTAGAAAACGTCTTTTTTTCTTTCTTTTTTTCTTTCTTAAATTCCATGACTTTCCATGACCTAAGTTGAAATTCCATGACTTTCCAGGCCTGGAAAATGAAAAATCAAATCCCATGACTTTCCAGGTTTTCCATGACCTGTACGAACCCTGTAAGATGATCTAAGATACACAAATCTGGTTTGCAAGGTCCCACCACTGACAACCCGCCCATCGAGATATGTTGGTTTTCATACATGCATACATACATACATATATACATATCAAAATGACTTTATAAAAGTAGGGTGGGGTGGGGGGGCGGGCAATGATGCTCTAACATTAGGAACAGAAAAGAACATGCATGCACGCGCACTCACGCGCGCACACACACACACTCGCACACACACCTTACTTTACCTTTGAGAGTGTTGAAGTCAGCACCATGCCTTTCCTGGGCCAGAAGATACTCTTGCCACAGACGCCCACTCCAGGGACAGTTCCGTACGGCACGCTCCAGCACCGCCAGTGTCTGAGAGGGCACCCTGAGCTTGTTCACCTGCATTGGAAGTGCAAAAGCATAAAATTAAAAGGTGCCCTTTTCTATGGTGACCAATCACCCATGTCTGAATCTTAAACCAATTTGCATTTCACCCCCTGATCACTGGATTGCTCGTTCAATCCTTCACTGGCACCTGACAATAGACACAGTGATGGACAGGGGAGATGCACATATTTACATATCAGCACCTACTTCCCCCTCCCTGGGGAGTGCTCCAACCCGAAGCTGGCTCTCAGAGCTCTACAAAAGAATGCCCAGCATACACTTGAACAGGAACTTTTTTGTTTGAGAGATACGATACCGCATTTTCAGTAATCACTTGTCAACTTTGCCTTTGCATTTGAGAGGTCAGTGTTGCAACAAATGTTATGTCTGTGTGCAGTATTCTATCAGTCATGATGTGACAACTTCCCACATTCATTTTCAATGAGCACACAGTAACAGAGTTTCACAATAAAGAGTTTCACAACACAAAGTACCCCACCATTTAGAAATTCAGCTAAAGCAATTCATCAACATGTCTACTCAGTGATTACTAGCATCCAAACCTAATCCTTTGTCTCAATCTTTCATTCTTATTGCCATCATCATCATCATCATCATCATCATCATCATCATCATCATCATCATCATCATCATCATCATCATCATCATCATCCTCCTCCTCCTCCTCCAATCAAAGATAAGAGCCCAATCAAACACTCACCAGATAGAGGATGTACTGCAGCCAGATCTGAGCATTGAGGCAGTTCTCTACCACAGCACGCTCAAACAGGCAGGTGATGCGGGCAGGATCATCCTGGGAAAGCTCAAACTCCAAGTACTCCTGGTACTCAGCCAGTCTGGGGGCCTCTGCAGCCACCTGGCAAGGCAGGAAACACAGAGATAGCAGCTGGCAAGGCAGGAAACACAGAGATAGCAGCTGGCAAGGCAGGAAACACAGAGATAGCAGCTGGCAAGGCAGGAAACACAGAGATAGCAGCTGGCAAGGCAGGAAACACAGAGATAGCAGCTGGCAAGGCAGGAAACACAGAGATAGCAGCTGGCAAGGCAGGAAACACAGAGATAGCAGCTGGCAAGGCAGGAAACACAGAGATAGCAGCTGGCAAGGCAGGAAACACAGAGATAGCAGCTGGCAAGGCAGGAAACACAGAGATAGCAGCTGGCAAGGCAGGAAACACAGAGATAGCAGCTGGCAAGGCAGGAAACACAGAGATAGCAGCTGGCAAGGCAGGAAACACAGAGATAGCAGCTGGCAAGGCAGGAAACACAGAGATAGCAGCTGGCAAGGCAGGAAACACAGAGATAGCAGCTGGCAAGGCAGGAAACACAGAGATAGCAGCTGGCAAGGCAGGAAACACAGAGATAGCAGCTGGCAAGGCAGGAAACAGAGATAGCAGCTGGCAAGGCAGGAAACACAGAGATAGCAGCTGGCAAGGCAGGAAACACAGAGATAGCAGCTGGCAAGGCAGGAAACACACAGATAGCAGCTGGCAAGGCAG
>JAWQFJ010000460.1:97504-102789 GCA_034096865.1 Theodoxus fluviatilis
ATCAGTTTTCTGCTCATCATCACATCAAAATGACCTGATAGAAATAATCAGCAATCAGGCAAAGAACACTGCAACTGCTGCAGACGTCCAATATTGGGTAGAGGGACTATTTACGAAAATAGAGAAATTTTGAAATTTTCATGACTTGTGATAAGCATCTTAAAATTTTACAGGATTCTTAAAAAAGCTGCTTGAAAGCTGCTCACAAAGTCAAGCTAAAGTAACAGACTTGCCCATCAGTTTTCCTGTTCAATTACATTTGCTTTATTCATTCTGAGGCACAATCACCATAATCTGTTTTCACACAATTTGCTTACAACACAAATGACAAGAATTTTAACGCGTCTAAGACAACAAAAGTAGTCAGATCCTATTTAAATCCCAAACGAGCTTAGAAAAAACAACTTACAGGCATAGTCCTTCACTGCACGCTCAAACAGCTTGGTCACTCTCTCCCTTTCCTCTGGAGTCGTGGCCAGGTTCATTTCTTCACGCAGCCAGTCCAGCCACAGCTCTAAAGAGTGTAAATGACAATGCAAGAGTTGAACATGATGAGGCAAGAGTTATTGAGGAGTGAACAGGTCACCACATTGCAAGAGACAGACCCCTTGTACCCACCATGAACAAGAGCTGCTACAAGATTCTGTGCTCACAGCAGGATTTTGCTTCTTCAAGTTCTTGACTCAGTTTCCACATCTGCTGCTTGCAACAAGCAGATCTTGCAACCATTAAAAAAAGGGCTTGCTGCCTGAAATAGCCAACAGCTTATCTGCATTCCACAAAGCAGCGGCACTGCCATCAATTACTAATCTGAAGAGAGCTCTGGGGACCAACCACTGAGCTACATGAAAGCAGCCATACTGTATGAAGCTCATACAGCTCAGTGAGAGCAACTTGTGGTTCAATCTTCAAGAGATGCGAGAGTTTTCCATATATGAATAGCCTTGCAGCACTGCTTCTTGCATTTGCTGCCTGGTGTGTAAGGCCACACTATGCGCCACTGCTTCTCTTTGCAACAAGAACTTAAGAAGCAAAGAAACATTGAAGCTTCATGTTGTATGCAACAGGTCAAATGGAAGAATGAATATGACAAACGTAGATCTATACAGACTTGCTACAGCCATCTCAGATGACAAAGAGGATAGGAGGAAGAGAAGGTGGAAAGAAAGGAAGAAGAGAGGGAGTAATGGCCACTGCATCATCTGAAAGTGCTTTGAATTTGAAATCATCATATCTAACACTTTATTGTGACATGTGATGTCTTTTCTTATGTGGAAAAGTATGCACATGACAATCCACTGGCTGTGACAGCATCCTTCGAATTCAAAATTACCTGAACAAGAAGGGCAAAGCCCAAACGACTCACATGATTGACCTTGACCGTTACATGACCTTGACCTTCAGGTGCCCCTCAAGGTCAAGGTCAAACAACTAAACATAGCAATGACATCATACATGAAATGCTTTACACATTTTTCCTACCAAAATTCATGTGACCTTGACCCAAGGTAAAGGTCATCCAAGGTCATGCAACACAAAGCTGTTAATTCAAGACATAGGAAGCACAATGGTGCTTATTGGCACTTTCTACCATGAGATATGGTCACTTTTAGTGGTTCACTACCCCATTTTGGTCACATTTCATAAGGGTCAAAGTGACCTTGATCTTGATGATATGTGACCAAATGTGTCTCATAATGAAAGTATAACATGTGTACTACAATGTTATGAAGTTTGAAACAGTTATCTTCCATAGTTCAGGGACAAGGTCGCTTCAAAATATGTATACAATCCAACTTTGAAGAGCTCCTGTGACCTTGACCTTGAAACAAGGTCACCCAAACTGGTATCAAAAGATAGGGCTTACTTTGCCCTATATACCATATATAGGTGAGGTATCCAATCTCAAAACTTCTGAGAAAATTGAGAAAATGTGAAAAATGGCTGTTTTTTAGACAACATTTATGGCCCCTGCGACCTTGACCTTGAAGCAATGTCAAGTCACTATGTGCCACATTTGGTATTGATAGACTTAATAGTCTCTGAGAAAAATCCAACGTTAAAGTTTTCGGACGCCCGGACGCCCGGACACCCGGACGGACGAAACGGGTGAGTACATAGACTCACTTTTGCTTCGCATGTGAGTCAAAAAGTGAAAGTAATGTTCAAACAGGGGTGGAGGTCATTAGAAAAGTCATTCACACTTCTTTCACGTACATTTCTTGTTACTGACACCAAATACCAAACATAAATTCTGGCTTGTTTATCTTTTTTAATCAAGAAATGAGTAAATTCCATTCAAAATGCCTATGTTCCAACAAGAACAAGACTCACCTTCGCTGAATGGATACAAGGAATGCATCTTCTCCCTGGCCTTACGCAACCGATCCAATTCACCTGCATTCTTCAGCTCAGTTATGTACTCCACATGCAGATTGTAATCATAGGGATTCACCCGCAACTGAAACATACAATCATATTCATTCAGATCACTGCCATAAATATGATAAACAAACTTACCACAACATTATCAGACAAATTCCCATTGAAATTTTTTAAAATCTTGATTCACTTATATTACTTTCATTGTAAAGTTATCACATTTCTTGGGCTGCAATTATGCTTTACAATACGTGCATGCATGGTAATGCATGCTAAGAAATCCAAAGATGCATGTGTAGTCATATAAATAGGACACTTTTTTCTTCTTATATGATCTTGTCTTCACAGACCAAAGACAATTAGGACGTAACACAAGGTTTGAACGAGTGGCATGAACACAGATAAATCGTTTTACTGGATAATGCACCGTGAGTGTTGTTGCTGGATTGAATGAATACTTTCTCCTTTCTTTTGTTTTTTTTCAATTACTGCATACAAATAATTAAATAAAATCTGTAGCTAAATGGTATTTGAATTCGAATGACACACAGCCACAGGTTTCAGAGGCAATGATCGCCGTCAAGTGCTGAATCCTATATGTACAAACTATTTCCAACAAACATAACTCCAGAATTATTTATGCCCGACAACAAATACATGTACCTATGACTGAGAGAGACAACAAATGAACTTTGCTATCACCGTACCATTGCCGCAGTCATACCGTGCGACTACAGTCTACACTCTCGTACAACAAGCGTACACAGCAGTCAGCACACACTGACACAGCCGGCATCTCCAAAAACAAAACATTCTTCAACATTGCAACGGGATAAAATACCTTTTCTTCCAGCTCTCCGCGCTTTTTTTCAGCTTCTTCATAATCCTCCTCAGAATCGTCTGAGGCCGACTCGTCGCCACTGCCTGTTTCCATTTCTTCATGTTCTTTATTTGAAAGAGCACCGGTGTCCGCCATTTCGATGCGTGCAATGTGCGTACGCACTAAATGATGTTTTCTCTGCAAATGAAAGGTAAAGGGAGGTAATAACAGTTAATTGTCGATGGAGACCGGTGAACTTTTCCATTAAATTAATATATTAATTTATGTTTTGTATAATGGTGCGACTGTGTTAAAACCAAAAAAAAAATCTGGGTTCGAAAGGATAGATACAACCCTTACAAACAATTGGCCTATTTCCTTTCGAAACAGGCAAAGATTGGATGGGGGTGGGGGTGGGGTTAGCTAGGGTAGTCCGACAGACGGACGGACGGACAGGCAGGCAGGCTGACAGACAGACACGCACGCACACACACACACACACACACACACACACACACACACACACGCACGCACGCACGCAGAGAGAGAGAGAGAGAGAGAGAGAGAGAGAGAGAGAGAGAGAGAGAGAGAGACAGACAGACAGACAGACACACACACACACACACACACACACACAGACGGACAGACGGACGGACGGACGGACGGACGGACGGACAGACGGACGGACGGACAGACAGGCAGGCAGGCAGGCAGGCAGGCAGGCAGGCAGGCAGACAGACAGACAGACAGGCAGACAGACAGGCAGGCAGACACACGCACACACACACAGAGAGAGAGAGAGAGAGAGAGAGAGAGAGAGAGAGAGAGAGAGAGAGAGTGAAATATATATATATATATATATATATATATATATATATAGAGAGAGAGAGAGAGAGAGATATATATATATATAGAGAGAGAGAGATATATATATATATATAGAGAGAGAGAGAGAGAGAGAGAGAGACAGACAGACAGACAGACAGACAGACAGACAGACAGACAGACAGACAGACAGACAGACAGACAGACAGACAGACAGACAGACAGACAGACAGACAGACAGACAGACAGACAGACAGACAGACAGACAGACAGACAGACAGACAAGACAAGACAAGACAAGACAAGACAGGACAAGACAAGACAGGACAGGACAGGGGTTGGGGAGAGAGAGAGAGAGAGAGAGAGAGAGAGAGAGAGAGAGAGAGAGAGAGAGAGAGAGAGAGAGAGAGAGAGAGAGACAGAGACAGAGACAGAGACAGAGACAGAGACACAGACAGACACAGAGACAGAGACACAGAGAGAGAGAGAGAGAGAGAGAGAGAGAGAGAGAGAGAGAGAGACAGACAGAGAGAGAGAGAGACAGAGAGACAGAGAGACAGAGAGAGACAGAGACAGAGAGAGAGAGAGAGAGACAGAGAGAGACACCACACCATCTGACTTCTGCGTGTCGTCCTCGTCGGCGGGAGACGCCTCTCTCCCATCCTTGTCACGGCCACTGACGGGAACCTCCCTACTTTGCACCCTCGTTATCAACTTTCAGAGCCTCAGGCCGAAGAAAGCAGAATTTCTAAACCTGCTGACCACATCGGAGCCAGACATCATCCTAGGGACCGAGACATGGTTGCGACCTGAAAACCACAGCTCAAAATTTTTTCCCTGCCACGTACAACGTCTACAGGAAAGACAAGAGTGACGCACATGGAGGTGCCCTAGTGGCTGTGAAGTCCAACCTCATCTCCTATGAGCTTCCAGCAAGCTCCCTGGCGGAGGCAGTCATCGTCTCCATCATGACCACGAAGAAGACTGAGCCCCTCATTGTCTGCTCTATATACAGGACCCCCTCAGAAACCAGCGCAGCACAGATGGACGAAATCATCAAGACATTGGACGCCATCAAGACCGAAGGCATCATATGGATTGGTGGCAACTTTAATTTGCCCGATATCGACTGGGAGGACATGAAGATCACAGGCCGCCAGTATCCTATCACCATCAACAATGCATTCCTGGATAAACTAAATGACCTTGGACTCCAGCAAACAAATAACAAGCCCACCAGAGGGGACAACATACTCGA
>JAWQFJ010000461.1:0-67500 GCA_034096865.1 Theodoxus fluviatilis
CCCCCCCCCCCCCGCCCCCGCCCCCCCCCCCTTTTAGTCGAGAGGTTTTTGTTTTTTTTAATATGCCAAAACCTGAGGAGTTCAGCGCCCAGCGGTTTTTTATTGCAAAGTGTATTCAAAAAAGATTCATCAGAAATTTCGAAATTATAAAAAGAAAAGAAAAAAAAAGCCCAAACCCGGGTACATGTACAAGTACATTGAATATATTCGTCATTGCGCGGACATATGAAATTTCAAATTCCCTGCAGCATCGATTAAGAAACTACTCTGAGTTTAGAATCGATAAACTTATGGACAGACCAAGGAGTAGGCTACTTGGGACAGACGAAAAAATCAATTGATAAAGAAGTTGAACCATAAGGAACTAAGGTACAGGTTAAGGGGTAAAATTGTCCCAAATACAACAACGTTTTCATTTTTTGTTAAAACAAAATAGTTATTATTCAAAAGGCCACCGGCCCATTTTCATTGATGATCGATCCCTGGTGCTTACAACATTTCATTTATCCCTAGAGCGGGACAGTTTAAATCAAAACCTTGAAAACTGCCTGCTTCCGCGGATTCCTGAGCTTCATATCTCGTCCCTTTATGTCGCCAGACACTCTGCTTTGTACACATGGCTCCGCACCAATGTTAAAAGTTGGTTTCCGGTTAACGAAGATTTTTTTCTATAAAAGCTGAACGAGTAAATATTGAGTAACCATATACATATGCTCGGAAAGGACATTCATTCTTCTTTATGATCCCGTTTACAGATCACGATTATCTTAACTCAGCGCTGCGCAGCTGGGCGTCAAAGTGAGTACCCCCCGAAAATGAACTTGCAAAACGACTTTTTCCGTTTCTTAAATTCATAAAATAATCAGATGCAACAGTATTTTGTAAAACTAAACGTCAAACGATAGCCCAACCATTTATCTTTAAGACAACATGCGTTTTGAAGAGAAAACAAAAAGGGTGTGTCTTCTACGGGCTTTGAAAGTCAGGAGGCGTTAACACGTTTTGCAGGCAAAAACGCTGGTTTTAAGGCCTTTTTCTCGGGTGACAGTGTGGTATTGTCCATATCTCAGCGTGTTTACAAGGTACAGCAATGGAACTTGGCAGCCATAAAAACAAGTCTTTTGTCTAGACGCACACCAAACATTATGTCAATACCTTAAAAGTGCAAGTGTCTACAAGCATCTTAAGGCGGTAAGTTAAGGTCGGCACTGAAGCAAAAGTTACGAATAGGAAAACATTGGGCTTCTGCATGCACATAAATAACGTTTCAAGGTACCTACGTCTGAAATTTTATTAACTTCGAACCCCGGGCTAAGCGCATGGACAAGTGTGCAAAATGTCAAGAAAATCCGTCCAGTAGTTTTTGAGAAATCAGCCGTTAAGTCGGGGCAGACAGACAGACACACACACAGACAGATAGAGTCTGTAGGACCTTCAGTAAACCTGGAGGGATAAATCGGTAATTCCCATCCTGAATTGTATATAAGCGTCCCTATATAGTTTTTTTTTGTGTCAGATCACGGTTCAGGGTTACACAAGAAGTTTTTAAAGTTAAAGAGTCATAGTAAAAGGAGTATATTCTATCACTGTTTTGGTTTCTAAACTAGTGCCTATCCCTAATCTGTTATAAATCTGCCAATGAGTTCTCTTCCTCCCCTCATGGTGTCTCAGGGAGAGAGAGAGAGAGAGAGTATTGAGATGTAGAGACGAGAGATGGGGGGGGGGGGGGGGGGGGGGGGGGGGAGGGAAGGAGGGAAGGGGGAGGGGAGGGGGAAGGAGAGAGGGAGGGAGGGAGAAGGAGGAGAGAGGGAGGGGAGGGAGAGGGAGGGGGGGGGGGGAAGAGGAGGGAAGGAGAAGAGGGGAGGGAGGGAAGGACTGGGAAGAGGGGGAGGGAGGGAGGGAAATAAATAGAGGGGGGAGGGAGGGAGCGGCGAGGGAAGAAAGGAGGGAGGGTATAAAGGTGGAGAGATGGGAGGGAGGAGGGGGAGTGGGGGGGGGGGGGGAGGGGGACGAAGAGAGAGAGAAGGAGAGGAGCTAGATACTATGAATGGAAAAGGTCTTATATGACACGTTCTGCCTTCTACCCGGGCCTCCGATCGCACTCTCATCTCCCTTGTGGTGTAGGTCGGTTTGTATTTTCATTGTGGTTTCGGTGGTCCAGTCGACGTGGTGTTGGCTCCGCCGCGCCTTCGCTACGCGATGCCTACAGAGGCAAAGGAAGGACACTCGTGACGTCATATTTTTGCGCGCTAACCTAAACTATCTCTCGTGGATTTTCTCCCCTCCCACGTGCTTAATGACCTTTACACTAGCCATACCAAAGGCTGGACGCGGTGGACGTTTAGAAAGGTTATCCATCCACCCCTCCACCCCACCCCCCCTCTCTCTCTCATGCTGTGAGTGCACTTTCAAGAACGCATTCCGTAAAATTCTGGCGTATTGATGTAAATACAAATTTTACAAGTATCACTTTGAAGTGGAAAAGTCCATTTACAAGCAGAAGGGAAAGTACGCGGAGATGCAGCAACTTTGCCAAGAACACCCCCCCCCCCCCCCCCACCACCCCCCCCCCCCCCCAAAAAAAAAAAAAAAAAAAATCCCCATGGAAGAAGTATCGTGATTTCCGGAGGCAGCAAGCATACTTCAGAAAACGACACGAAAGTTTTCAAGAGGAAGAAACTGCAGAACTGACCTAATAATAATAATAATAATAATAATAATAATAATAATAATAATAATAATAATAATAATGAATAGCATTTGTATAGCGCACTTCTGTACAGCTCAATGCGCTGACATAGCCACCCACATTCATACGCAGACATTCATCAACAAGCTTACCAACATAATACAAAATATAATGCAACCTACAGACCTGAGAATGGAAACATACATGATCATGAGAAGAAAAATCAAACAAAAACCAGTCGAAACATGTGAGTCTTCAGTTGCGATCTTCTCCCGAGTACCTGACACCCCCTACCAGTCCGAAGATGGAACATATGAAGAAACGATAATTATGTCAGCAAGTGTGTCCCATGCAACACCAGGAAATCATGCAACGTTCGTGACTCCCGCAAGTACGCTTGAACTTGTGGGGAAGGGTGTGCTACCGTGTGATATGTCTGCACGAAAATCACCCCGGAAGAGCTCATCAAGTTCTCCTGACAATCGTGCTAATGACGTTCTGGCAGGTGTATCAGCCTGTCCACGAGGCCAAGACAATAATGCTAGTGTACTTTTGAAGGCACTATTCTCATTGAACCCATGGACTCGTCTGAGGTCATTCAGCAGCTCAAGAAAGGAGTGAACGGGTCGGAGCTTGTTCGTGCACGGTGTGACGGTTGTGCTGAGCCCCTAATATCTTGGATACCGAGTTCGGCGTGTGCACGTGCAGCGCACTGCCCTGACTGCTTTTCGCGGACAGATCGCCTGAAACGTGACAGCACAAAGTAGAAAATAGATTCGCGGCTGCCGAACGGTAAGAATGCTTTGCCTCAGAATATGTGATGGACTTGACATTTGAACACGAAGTCTTTCTTCCAGTGTAGGGAACCCCGCATCGTAGCCTTTGTCCTTCATTAGTTAACGTGTTGATGAAAATTGTTCAGAATTACTGCTCGGTGTAGGTTGCAGTTAAGGTTTAATAGTGTGTGTTTATTTTGTTTGTTTACTCACTTGTGGGTATTTACTCACTTGTGGTTATTTACTCTGAGAGCCGAGGCTTGTAGTATGTTTGTCCCCAGGTAGTACGCCCACGCCGACGCGCAGTACTAACTAACTGTGACCTTACCGTACCGCATGTGGTTTCTTGCTACTATCAGTATCAGAAGAATTTGTCTGGATTGCAAGTTGTGAATCGTTGTTGAAAATTGTATCGATTTAAGCTATCCTGCATGTCAGGTTGGTGTGTGTGTGTGTGTGTGTGTGTGTGTGTGTGTGTGTGTGTGTGTGTGTGTGTGTGTGTGTGTGTGTGTGTGTGTGTGTGTGTGTGTGTGTGTTGTTTATGCGCAACCTGCTTCATTACCTTGCGCGTTTTGTTAATCTGTATTAGTTTTTGAATTTTGATTGTTGTAAACCATTTCGTCTATGGGCCGAAGGCCCGACGAATAAAGTGTCAATCAATGTCTGCTGTCTGTCTCTCTGTGTTTCTCTCTCTGTGTTTCTCTCTCTCTCTCTCTCTCTCTCTCTCTCTCTCTCTCTCTCTCTCTCTCTCTCTCTCTCTCTCTCTCTCTCTCTCTCTCTCTCTCTCTCTCTCTCTCTCTCTCTCTCTCTCTCTCTCTCTCTCTCTCTCTCTCTCTCTCTCTCTCTCTCTCTCTCTCTCTCTCTCTCTCTCTCTCTCTCGTTTCACAGTGTGCGAGTGTTTGCTCATAGGTGTGTAGCTGCAAGTGCCGTTACTCGTGTGCCCGTTATGAGGGCGTGGCTCCTCTGTGCCTTCTGCCTGTCTTGTGTGCTGACACGTCGTGCTTAGTCATCTTCCACCACCACCCTCGAGGATGTTGATTGATGGTGGCATTGAATAGAGATACCCGTCTTGAGCGCCTGCCGTCTACATGCACCTGTGCTGAGGAAACGGAGAAGGAAATGACCGAACACAATCAGCTGCCATTGGGAGAGTGAAGGGGTGGGGTGGGGGGGGTGGGAGAGAATTAGGTGTGTGGATAGCAAGCCATCGAAATACTCACACAAGGTATCGTGTCCTTAGACTTAGAGGAGAACCTTAGGGAAGAGGTGGGTGGTGGGTGGGGTACAGGAGCAGGATAGGGATAGGGCGGTAGGGGAGGTGTGTGTGTGTGTGTGTGTGTGTGTGTGTGTGTGTGTGTGTGTGTGTGTGTGTGTGTGTGTGTGTGTGTGTGTGTGGAGTAGAGAGTCGTGATGGTGTGAGTTACATTGAGGCAGTCACCAGCCGGCTGCAAGACAAACAGTCTTAGGGCGCCAGTTGTTCTCTCACACATCACTGAGGCTGTATTGACCAAGCCGCCCGTCTGTCGCCCACCACCCGTCTCCCTCTACCCGCCCTTTCCTTCCACGGCAGTCCTCTACTCTGACCATGCTGCAGAGCAAACAGCCCACCTGGGCCTGCCCACAGTAGTCCCGCTCCCTTCTCAGCCCGTCGTTAGGGCCTCCTGGCATGAAACTTCAGTGACAGTTAATGGAACTTTCTAGAGAATCCGATTTGCCGCTGCCGTGCTGCCTCTCATTCCAGCCCGAGTCCGGTCGTGACGTTTTGCACTTAGAACCACCAGCGTCAAGGCGTGTTCGTTGTGTCCTCAATGTGTGTGGTTTAGATTGCATCTTCTAATCAGGTGTTGAATGAGGGCGCTTTGGGGGTATGTAGATATAGTGCCATTTTGAAATATTTCAACTCGTGATAACGTACATTTTATTCATAAAAATATGAAAGATATATTTTTAGAAGACGCTGACCCCACAACTGTAGGCATTTGGAAGGGAAGTGTAAACGCTTTTCTTTCAATCTGATTTCTGCAACGTATTTTTAGTCCAAGTTCTGCATTGCGATACAATTCCGCCGTGTGAAGACTCTGCAAATCATTGTTAAATAGCGAAGGTGTGTGTGCTTCAGTGTTCCCACAGCAGGAAACTCGCTCGTGTACTGTTCTCTCATGCAGTAGCAGCTCATGTACCACCACCCCCTCCCACGACCCCCACCCCTGCCTCCCACCACCCAGTGAGACTAGCATCACCTGTACGAGATCCCGCTTCGTCACGAGAAGTGGAGGGGTGGGGGCGACCCTTGCCTGTCCTGGGGCAAGGGCAGCCCACAGGAGAGGGGGCGGCGTTGCGAAAGCGTGGGGGGAGTCGCTATCAGGATTGATTGTGCAAGTGGGAGGGCGGATTTCCTGCCCTGCAGTGGGCGCAGCGCGAGGCCGGCCGCCGGGGTGGTGCTTGGTGCTGCGCAAGAAGCGAGCTGCTGTCCCATTCGGGGTAGCTGCTCAGCCAGGGTGGGACGGACTAGCGGGTAGAGGGGCAGGGGCTGAGAAGTCGGCTTGCAGGACCTGCCTGCAAGCAGGCCTGCCCTGGCTAGGAGCGGAAGAGCTTTAGACAAGCTTATCAGTCAATAAGGTGACGTCCTAGAGACTGCTCCACGCGGACTGGCTCGTTCCTCGGGCTGGCTCAGCAGGGCCGACTCCGAGCAAATAAAGTTGCTGTTTGCTCAGTGATTAATCAAATATGTTGACATATTGCGAGGTTCAAAAAGACGTCGAGTTGGTGGCCAAGCCAGTCTTGGGTATGGGTCTGGGTACCATGGTGTGGTGGGTCCTTTCCCCTTTCCCCATAACCCCCACCCCCACCCCCATCCCATACTCCTTGTCGCCTCTCACTCATTCCTCTCGCACACACTGTCTCGCACACTCTCGCACTCCACCCGCCCCTACACTTGAGTGCTGTTCCCCTACCCCTTCGCCCCCTACTTCCACCCTCTCACGTTCGCACCCCCTTCCTTCGACTCCACTACCCACCCCACCCCTCCGTCTTCTTCCTGTCCTCTCTACCAGCTTTCCCGCCCAAAACGCTTATCTCTGGGGCAAAGTCCACGCCTTCCGTAGTCTATCCTCATTCCCTTCTTGGCAAGGCTCGGGTGGAGAAGGTGGACCATCGCGACCATCCCCTACAGCCTGTCTCTCGCTTCTCACGTAGGTGGAAACAACTTTTTTGAGCGAGTCGGTCATCTTGAATGACTGTTGCCTGTGGGCAAAGATTTATTGATGGCGGATCGATAGGGTCTCGTCAGGGGTCCCTGAGGCGTGGCAGTGCAGGGCGGTGGCGTGGGGCCTGTCTTCTGTTGACCTTGCATGCTGGTGACCTGTCACAGCGTCTTTGACCTCCACACTAGGGTATGTGTCTTGCCGGTCCTCTGAGGTCACGCGACTGCTAGGACCCCGGCCTTTGCTTCGCCCAAGGGCGACAGGATCCTAGCATATGTCGCACGAGAGGCGGTTCACCTTGCTAAATTAGCGTCTCGAGTTTTCCGATTTTATAGTTGTAGGTTTGGTTTCTGTTCGAAATCTGTTGAGTTTTGTATGGAGGAGGGGGAGAAATTTAAAAATAAGTCGTGATTGACAGTTCGTCAGTTCTGTGCAATTTCGTCTTACGGAACCGGCTCTTAACGTCTGTAAAAGTTAGGAACAAACTTGTGCGTTAAGGCCAGGATTTTCTAGTTTCGGTTGGGTCATGCTTTTTCCAAGTGCTAGTGGGGTTAAAGTGACAGAGTGCAAAACTTGGAAGGGCTTGGTGCGGCGAGTCTCTAGTGACAGGGAACAGCCTGGGTGGCGCGGGTGTGAGTCAGGGCTGTGTGACAGACAACACGCACATCCTACTCCTAGAGCGGGACACGGCTAGCCATCTGCCTGTCACCTGACAGGGCTCGGTGTCCAAGCAGCTCTCTGCTCTCTTCCTGTTCACGTGCCGTCTGCTTCCTCGTGGGGTTTTGGTATTCCAGTCTCACAACTAGATCTCCTGATTGGCAAACTTAATGCTCGGCCCCGTTTTTTTATTCACGTTTGGAGGGGGGGGGGGGGGGGAGATGAGAGAGAGAGAGAGAGAGAGAGAGAGAGAGAGAGAGAGAGAGAGAGAGATATATAGAGAGAGGAATACAATAACAGCATATGATATGGTATGTGTATGAAACAGCATGTATTCTGATCTTCTGTGCATTCGAACCGTGAAGAGATAGTGAATGCGCACTTTTGCATACAATCCTCGCGCTGTATGCATAGCGCGTGTAATCGCAGTGTGTGATCAATGCTGCGCGTCACATTCAGCGTGGCTGAGACTATACTATAGTCTCAGCCACGCTGAATGCGCGAGTCACTCACTCACTAGTCACGTTAACGTCACGTGACTTTACACACCGTTAGAAGCCAAAGAGTTTATGGTTGCAGTATTTCATTCCTGATCTTATCGATGCGGGTTAGATTCTCAACCTGCCTCACGCTTGTTGAGGACCAGATGTCCAGTGGCTGTAGCCACCAGTGATGTGGCAACTCCGTTGTTTCTTGTAGTCGTTTCCTTGCCCAACCAAGGCATTCTCAAATAGGCAGAGCAGCATGTGGCTGGAGCGTCTCCGGAACAACCGCCTGAAGTTGGTCGAATTTCGCCAGGGTTTTCACGGAGTGGTTTACTGGCTTGTTGCAATGTGAAGGCTTTTCTCAGCGTTCAACCGCAATCCCATTTGTTTTCTCTTGTATCAAGACTCCATCCCTTCTTCTCATCCTAACCGCTTATCTTCCTCACACACACACGCGCGCGCGCGTGCACACACACACGCACGCACGCACGCACACACGCACGCACACACACACCTTCCATCTTGCTCACTACACATTGCAAATAAGTGGCGCAGCAAAAGTTAGCGTCTGTCATCCCTACTAGTGTGTAATTAGGAACTGCAGTGCTGCGTACGGTGAAGGGCCAGGTTGAGGGGTGGGAGAGGGATCATGCCCCCCTCATCCCCACCCCTCCCCCCAACCAGCCCCTTGGCCTATTCATGTCTATTCCCTGCTTTACTTTGACTAATCCATCTGCCTCGCACCTTCGTCGACAGTAGCCTACTGCCCCTTGACCCAACGCGATTTGCCGTTTCTAAATTTCCCGAGTTGTTTCTTCAACTAACAGCTTAATTGTTGGTACAGAAGACCAAATTGTAATTGAGGGAGTGATTGCTCTGCGTTATTTCGATCTGCGATTGTGCTGGGACATTGGCATTCACATGCAACCTGGATCTTTAAAACAATTGTACACATACGTACGTACACACATACACGAATGCGAACACGTACAGAAATGTGGCTGTCACTTGCATCCCGTAGTCGATGATTCTCGGTAACAGGGGCTTTGTGATGGCCGAGAAAGAGTGGGCGAGGTGTGCTGTGATGTGCTGTGCTGGCTTCTGACACACCGCTATTAGAGCGAGCACCCAGGACTGAATAACCCGGAAAATCCACCCACGCAGGGAGGTGCGAGGTGCGTGGCGGCTGCGGTTTTTTCTTGCCCACCTTTATGCAGGTGTCACCTGTCGAGCGTTCACCCGTAGCAACCCCCCCCCCCCCCCCCCCCCCCCCCCCCCCCCCAGCACCTTGCTTTACAGTTGCCGCCACTACCACTTGCAGTTACCGCCTCTACTGCGTCTTTAGAGTGGTGAGCACTGTTATCTGGGCCCCGACCACCTACCAATACTATGGGCTTTCCTCTAGCGCCTCTCATCTCCGTTAGTGCTGTCTGATGCAGATGCAAAGAGTAATACATGTACTGACTTGGAAAACGACTTCCCAGTTCAGCCACCCAGATCTGGGTCATGTACTCACTAGGGCAGGGTCAGCGTCAGCCTTCCCTGGCTTTCTAACTGCCCTGAGATGACGTCCACCAGGGAGCTCTGCTAATTGAGACTTTAGTGGTGTGTCTAGTCATCTGGTGGTGAAATGTGGGGTTGACTGGGCGCCATCTTACTGTAGAGGACAATGATAGAATTCAGTTCATAGGGCTACCGGGCTATTGCAGTAGTGATTCATGGAAGGCGTGGGGGATGGGAGGTGTGTGTGTGTGCATGCACACATATGCATGTGTGTGTGTGTGTGTGTGTGAGAGAGAGAGAGAGAGAGAGAGAGAGAGAGAGAGAGAGAGAGAGAGAGAGAGAGAGAGAGATACAGGCATGTGAGGCAGGGGAAAAGGAGACAGGAGGGCGGCAGGGGGAATGTAAAGCCCCATCACTATGGCTTGACCTTGTCCAGTGGGGTCAAGACAGGCCTTGTCTCATCAACCACTGAGATGTCCAGCCAGTGAAGCTTGTTTGCCATGGTCTTCACTTTGAAGGCTGCACATCTTTTGAGGTGCTGGAGCATTGCATACCTTCAGAATTTGTCCCTGTGGTACAATTTGTTTGGAGTTGTGGGAGTACATGAATCCCTTGCACAAACAAATGGTAACGTGTATTGTGTCTAATGCTTTTACCAAAGAAGGCCTAACATTTTTAGCTCTCTGTCCTGTTATGTTGTCTACCTTAGATGCATGAAAATACCATTGCCATCTTTGTTGTCTCTATCTGATGCCATCATCCTGTGGGTTCGGGGAAAGAATTGACCCACCGCGTCTTCCCTACACGATTCGTAAGAGGTGAATAGGGACACAGTGACTTGATTTGCATAATTTACTCTAAACTGTTCTAGTGATGTTCGTGCTTACTGGCTTTACATAGCCTACCTCTGCCTTTTTCCCTTGCTGTGTCATAGTAGCCTTGATTTGTTCAGGTCAGAAGAAAATCTCTCTCTCTCTCTCTCTCTCTCTCTCTCTCTCTCTCTCTCTCTCTCAATCTCTCTCAATCTCTCTCAATCTCTCTCTCTCTCTCTCAATCTCTCTCTCTCTCTCAATCTCTCAATCTCTCAATCTCTCTCAATCTCTCAATCTCTCTCTCAATCTCTCTCAATCTCTCTCAATCTCTCTCAATCTCTCTCTCTCTCTCTCTCTCTCTCTCTCTCTCTCTCTCTCTCTCTCTCTCTCTCTCTCTCTCTCTCTCTCTCTCTCTCTCTCTCTTTCCCTCTCTCTCTCTCTCTCTCTCTCTCTCTCTCTCTCTCTCTCTCTCTCTCTCTCTCTCTCTCTCTCTCTCTCTCTCTCTCTCTCTCTCTCTCTCTCTCTCTCAATCTCTCTCTCTCAATCTCTCTCTCTCTCTCAATCTCTCTCTCTCAATCTCTCTCTCTCTCTCAATCTCTCTCTCTCTCTCTCTCTCTCTCTCTCTCTCATGCACACACACATGCATGCACACACATATGCACACACAAATCACACTCACTCACACATAATCACACACACTCCTCTACCAAAACCTACTCTTGTGGAAGAGAAAGGTGAGTCTGATAAAACTTATCACACCTTTCTGAAGACAAGCTCTCTCTTGCAGGGGTGTCTGGCTGGGATGACTTTGGGGGAGATGAGCTGGACTTTGCAGACAGCATCAGGCTTCAGCAGGAGGTGAACCGCCTGGGCCAGGAGGTCCAACGTCTGACTGCAGAAAGCCACCACTGGAGGACAGTTGCTGGTCAGCTGGTCAGTGTTGCTGCAGCAGCAGTTCCTCTTTACTTCTCTGTATCATCATTGTGTAAGCTGTCTTGGGTGTGCATGCTTCTTTTACATCAGCTGTGGTAGTGACAAAGAATTATTTTAATAGATACGTTTGGCAGTTGCCACCATAATTTATTAGTTAGGATATGAATATGCTCCTGCCTGTATTGAACTGGGTCAGAGTGCTAAGGATATTTTGTGAAAATGACTAAATATTATCTGGGTTGCTTAGACACACTAGGTACATTTCTCAGCAAAGATTTTGTAGACATATCGCAGAGATTTTTCCTTTTGGATTGGCAACGTCAGCAGAAAGCACTGATCTGCAGCATGTGCTGGAAGTGAAGGATCAAGGTCCAGGGGCGTGTTAACTTGTGGGGGTGGATGGCTTGTGGACAGTGCTCTCAGGAGAGCCATCTGTAGATGGTGTACAGAACTTTGGAGACTTGGGTGGGGACTAGATGCCAGCCAGGCAGCCAGGTGCGGTTTTAGGGCAGGCCAGCTTAGAGTGTTGGCTGTCTGGGAGTGTTTGCTTGTCTGACCAGGGAGTGACTGGTATGGACCCTAACTAGCTTGGTTAGTGGGAAAGATGGATGGCCCACACTGAGGCCCAAATGAGAGAATCTGCCATCACCCTGGGTCTGTAACAAGTCCCATCACAGCCCCAATCTCATTTTAAAACTCTGCTTGGAGAGATCAACTAGGTCCAGACACCAACTGAAACTCACCCCCCACCCCCCCCCCCCCCCCTTTGAAATTTGAAATGGGTAGTGACGGTTAGTCATTTTGTGTTATCAGTTCATGCACAGGAAGGTAGCATTGAGCCAGTGGTCTTGCAGCAATTTTGAGGACCTCACCTGAGAGAGAAGGCAAATCTCCTTTATCATGCCCTGAGCCAGGGTTGCTATGAGAAGGAAGAATTTTGTCTAAACCTTGCTTGGAGGTTATCAGTAGTTTGTGGGCAAGGTTGGCAAAGCAGGCTGGAGGAGGGGGCTGCGAATGTCTTCAGCTGGTACAGAGATAGTGGCTGGGACGGCCTGGTGTCACCCTCCCCTCTCCACCATCATTCCTGCCTGTCCCCATTGCCCTCCAGGCGGGTTGACGGTCACTTGCTTTCAGGTCCACTGCTGCTGGACCTCTGCAGGTACCGGCTTTTCTAAACATATTATTTGACTCATGTTTTCATTTTCGTTGTGACAGCTGCGATTATTAAAAATGTATTATCATTATTATTTAGATTGTATTCATGGTAGATACGGTGATAGTTCTGTAAGAGAATTCAAACATTATGGAAGCTTGCCTTTTGTCAGGGCAAAGTGCATGACTTCCAAATGTTAAGGTTGTGGCAAATTGCTGAGTAGTCTGTATGTCCATGTGATTTATGAATTTCCAGTGATGGGCCTATTGCAATACAGACTTCTACAAACCTGAATCTTGTGAAGAAATGGACTAAAGTTATGATGATTGAGTTATGATGATTGTCGGATAGGCATCAAAACCTTTCCTTGATTTAAAGCATTTGGGTAATGCTTTTCTAACACTTAAGTTCATTCAGTATCACTTTGAAAGGGTTTAGTTTGTGCTTGAAGGTGTCATCGACAGGGGCAAAAAAATTGAAACTAAGACAAGTGACTTTTGGCGGGATAAGACAAGCATCAGGACAGGGCAGGCGGCCATGTTGACCCAGATCATGTGGGCTGCCTGCTTGCTGGCCTGGCCCCCACTAGCTCCAGACAAGTGCTGCCAGTGATAACGCCTCCTGGGCCAGTTCAGACGTGGTTAGTGGTTTGCAGGCCTCTGGAAGTCGGCTAAGGCCAAGTCACTCACTGCTTGTGTTGCTTCTGTGCATGTGCCTCTTACATTCACAAATGTTCATAGGCAGGCAATCTTTCTTAAAAAATGTTTGAAATGTATGAGTTTTCATTGCAATGATAAGAAAAAACAAACTGAGAGCTTATCAGGTGTTAATGACATTTAACTCGGACAACTCCACACATTTTAGTAGGCATTTTTGTTCGTAGAATTGTTCATTTTGTGGTTTGATTTGTTTCAGAGTGAGTCCAAGGAGGGTGCAGATTCTTCTGTGCAACAGGTGGAGCAGCTATCAGAATGGAAGGCCAAAGTAAAGGTAGGCTATTTCTGCATTTGTCTCCAGTTGTTCATTTCACTGTCTTCATGACCCACCTCTGTGTTTTGCTGTCTTTGCTATCATCACGTGAACTCATGACAAATTGGCCTGTTGTAGATGCTGAGCTTGTCGGAGCTTCTTCTAAGCTGTAGATCGCAGTTAGGACTAGAAGCTTAATGCTTGCAGGATTCACATACTATAATAACTTTCTACAGGGGGAGTAGAGCTCTCTGACTGCCATCTTAGTGCTGTGATCAGCCATGGATTAGGTTTGTTAAATTGGCCTGATTGTCCCCTTTGGCGGTGTGACTTGTGTTCTCTGTGGTGTGTCAGTGGTGAGACGATGATCTCACTCTGGGCAGGGGCGTGTAATGCCATGACTGACTTGCCCTGCAAAACTTCAGGGAATTTTGGGGAGAAAACTAAAAAATACATTATAACAGGAAAGGTCAGTTTGAATGCATTGAGGCAACTCAGAATGTTTGCTAGGTTGTTTATTCAATGAAGTGAAAATACCTCCAGCCTCATCTTTTCATGCCATTTTAATTGTAGAAAGAAAAAAACAACCTCTTATTATACTTAGATCTCCTTTCTAAAAATACTTTTAGAGATATAAATTCAATTTTTTGTTCAACATATGAATTAAATGACTGTTATGTGTACAAAATTAGTTTTTTTTATAAGACAGGCATTTTACCTATTGAATGTTTGTTGAAGCAGTTACACATTTGTGTAGATTTCCTTCCCCAGAATGAACCCAGAGAAAACAATTTACAAAGGTGTTAAAAAAGAAAAAAGGGGAGAAAGAAAACTAGACATACACACAAAGAGGACAAATATCATGTCGCCATCTGATCAGTCGATAATGGCTGCTCACTCCTCGCTAGGGGTGGGAGGCCGCATGCTGGGACCGCTCTCTCTCCACCCAAACCTCCGTCGTCGTCTACGTCCCCCGTCTCCTGGCAGCCAGGTCTCTCTGTCAGTGCTTCCTCCCTGGCCCGTCAGTGTGCACAACCTGTGTGTGTGTGTGTGTGTGTGTGTGTGTGTGTGTGTGTGCGTGCGTCTTTTGCTGTGCCTTGTAAGTTGACACCGACTGATTATGGTTGGTAGTATTGCTTTATAATTCCTCAAAATGTTGTCTTAATGAGTTACTCTTCATTCATTTAATTAAGCAGTAGCTAGTTGATGGCACTTTTTTTTCAGCAGTGGCAGATGATGAAAACCATGCATGATTTTAGTACATAGTTTTGCTCATGATTAGTGCCAAAATTTTCTCCTGCTTTTCGTAGTACAGTGAAAAATTTAGTCTGCAGCTTCAGAGAATGCTAGTGTAAAGTTTACTAGTTAATACGAACAAATCTAGACCACACTAGTAGTAAACAACTTCATCATTTAATTATCAATCACTCAGTTCAAATTCATTATGCAACCATCATTTCAATCACTGTATCATGCCATTCTACCCATCCCTTCCACAGTATTCAAGATGATCACAACATTTTACTAACTTCTCCTCACAACAACAACCTGTATCACCCACTCCACTCAGTCGAACCTAATACAACTGAAAATACTAAAGTAAGGAGTTCTTTTGCTTCTGAAGCTATAGAAGCATAATACTTCTGACGCACAAATATGTACAGTAAATCATTACAAAACGATACCAGTACTCATCCTCGGATAATACTCATTCAGAAAGTCAGTCAAGCCTGGTCCTGTACAGGTACGAACAACAGTCATCCTCTTGTGGGCTGCATGGACAGTCTCAGTGGACCCGGGTTGCCCAACCATGGCCGCCATCTTGGTCCCTCCAGAGCAAGGACTGTAATCAAGAGCGCGTGTTTTCGGGCAGCCATGTTGGTAACTTGGAATCCGTTGAACAGCAGGAAATTGGTCGCCATCACTGCTCCTGCAGACTCAGGATGATTCCACTCGCACCGTGATAGTCCTGTGCAGCACTGGGCGAAGACTCTCGAGTCTGCGAATGATTCCGTTCAGTGATGCACAGCACGAATTACAAAGTCAACCCTGACAAAGCTTTGCCGTTCGTGCAGAGATTCGATCTCCATTTTTAAAACTAGCCAAAGTCTGTTTTTTAATCATGGGCAGCGTCACAATGTGACCTCACAAAAATGATGACATAACGTACACTGAAGCAAATCCGGAGAACTTGCCAGATCTTGTGGAAGAACTGGCCCATGTCAACTTGTGTCAAACATTTGACTGGTTTTACATCTGCTTTCGTGACGCTGACAACATGACAGTGGCAACATGACTTCCCACACAGCAATGGACAATCCAGAATACAATTGAAGACCAGAAAGTTGTCAAAAATGCGGTCAGTTATTTTGCATCCGCGGTGTATAGCAGACAGTGCAAGAATAACAATGAACACCCAGTTCATACACCCTGCCTCAAGCGGCAGAGTAAAAAAACCCACCATAAGTCAGTGCGGCAATACAACTCACATTCCTTTGCGCGCTCCATATAATGCTATACAACGCATTCTTTACAGCTAGAAATTCTTAGGTGATATCTACAGTGGAAATGTCCTTGCCCTGTTCAGAGAGAAATATTCGCTTTTACATTGTTCTTGGACTTTAGAAAAATTTCAGGCTTTTTGAAAAAAAACACTCTTTGCAGCAGTAGGAAGGAATTGCTCTAGATTTTTTAAATAAATGTTTTTGTTCGTATTTGGCAACTCCCTGTGGGTTTGGGATAAGAATTGACCCACCGCGTCTCCCTACACGATTCGTAAGAGGCGAATAACTAGGGAAGTTGTGACTTGCCGTACGTTTACTCTAAACTGTTCTAGTGATTTTCATGCTTAATGGCCTTTCATAGCCTACAAAGGCTGATAGTCCATAAAACACTATCCATCTATCTATCGTATTTGGCAAACCAATGTGCCCCACACAAAATGACAAATGAATTTCTTCAAATAAATCAACAGATCTGACACAAGGTGGTATCCTGACAGCTGTTGGTCTGATGCTAGATACATTGATGCCTATTTCCTTCCAAATCTAGTGCTGCGCCATTGTGATCTGCACACCGCAGGTCTGTCTAGCCACCCCAGTGAAAAGTCCTGTCTCCTTTCCAGAGCCTGGAGGCAGAACTTGTGCAAGAGCGAGAGCGGCAGCGAGCAGAAAGTGCCTCTCTGCAAGATGCCTACAACCAGAAAATCACTGCCCTCAAGCGACGCCACAAGACAGAGGTGGTGGACCTGCAGGAGCGTGCGAGTGCACTGGAGCAACAGCTGGCTGAAGGTGCGACTCCACTCTGTCATTCTGGTCCCAGTAATCCTCCTTTGTCACTTGTAGAGTGGATGCCAGTCTCCACGGTTTTGTTGTTTGTGAAAGTATTGGTCTGACTGATAGTGCACCATTCAATAAGTTCATGAGCATTTTGAAACATTTGATAGGTCACGATGAAGGGTGTCGGGGAAAATGAAGGCCTTTTTTTCAGTAAATCATATGGCTTTTTTTTCATTAGAAAATTCTTGTGAACTTTAATAGTATTAAGAAAAATATACTCTGGTTGTGCTTAGACGAAAGTGACTGGAACCCCTTTATGGAGGTCATCAATATTCATAGGTGCTCTGATTAAACCAATGCTCTTACTTGATATCCATGTGATATCCATAGATATGAAGGTGACACATGCATCTTTTGGAATGTCATATTGCCTTGCAGGGAAGGATGGCGATGGCTTGCAGAACAATGGAGCATCAATACTGCCTGAGTCGGAGCGAGGGCAGAGGGAGGAAGAAGCCTCGCGGCTCCGGCAGCAGCTGTCTGTGCTGGAGGCTCAGCTGTCTTCCCTGCATCAAGACTGCCAGGCAGTGAGTCATTCATTTTCTCTTTCTCTCTCTCTGCCTCTGTCTCTCTCTGTCTCTGTCTCTGTCTGTCCCTCCCTCCCTCCCTCCCTCCCTCCCCCTCCCTCCTCCCTCCCTCCTCCCCCCCCCCCCTCTCTCTCTCTCTCTCTCTCTCTCTCTCTCTCTCTCTCTCTCTCTCTCTCTCTCTCTCTGTCTTGCAGCTGACTGATTTGCTCATGAATAGGTGTCTTATTTGCCAATACTGCAATGAGTACAATGAGTGGAATTTGTGGTTTTAACAGAGGCTGAGAGTTCATTTTGCAAGATTATGATAAGAAGGATATAATTATGCATTGCAATGTAGTAACAATTCTGATGAGTAAAAAGTTTACACTTCAATTTCTTGAATGGTTACTGTGATGAATTCTTCAATGGGAACCTAGGCTCAGGTCTGGAATTTAAAAAAAGTTGAGAAATGTGCATGTTGTTTTCCAGTTGGGGGAGGAGAGGGAAGGCCTGCAGGTCAGGGTTCAGGAGCTGGAGGGGGAGCGGCAAGGCATGCTGACCAAACTGCAGGAGCAAGAGTCCCTCATCTCCGACCTCCAGCAGCAGTTGGAGCACAGTCACAGCGAAGAGATCCTCTTGCTCAAAGACCAACTGAAAAGTATGCACTTGCATGGGTTTATGTTTCTTCTGAAGCCCTTTTTATGCCAGTGTGGTTTGACTGCAACATGTACAGAGTTATCATACTCCTGAGATTATTCCTTTGTGCTAATCACCTGTCTTAGTAAGAGAGAGAAAAAAAGACCTACTAACAGAGAAAGGAGAGCTGGGGTAATGAGGTTTTTAGGGTTTTAGCAGTGTTGTCTGAGGATGCATGCATGGTGAGTAGCTTCATGCAAGCAAGTGACTGAATAGGGAGGAAAGAGAGTAGAGGCCTTTTCAGTTTGTGGATGGGATGCCTTGAACAACTTCTTGCAAAGCAGACTTATCATGGAATGTTTACATCAGTGTTATCTGGAATGAATTTTCGTTTTAAACCCTGAAGTGTATGCTTTATTTATTCCCTAGTCCATGAAATCAGTCACTGGCGACTAATGAGGAATCATGTCTCATTTCAGAGAGTGAGGAGAGATGTCAGGAACTGGAGAAGCAGCAGCTGCAGGTTTGCACCGCTTTGTTCGACACTAAGCAGAGGCTCTTGGATCATCTGGATGCCAGCCATGTATTTATTGACAAGCCCTTTCTCTGTGGCATGAGGGTGGCCAGATATGCAGCACCTTTCCCTGCAGAGCTTGCTGTGGCAGCTTGACTGCTGTCTTGGCTTGTTGGCATGGTCATTGTGTTAGAAAGCAAGGAAATGGACAGAGGCCTGCATGAATCTTGTCCTTAACATCCTTGATTGCCCCTTCCTCCTTGCATCCATACCCATCTCCATCTCCTACACCCTCTCTCCATTATTCTGTCAGATGTGAATGGCTGTGCTGACATCTGTGTGTGTGTGTGTGTGTGTGTGTGTGTGTGTGTGTGTGTTTGAGTGTGTGTGTGTGTGTGTGTGCGTTTGAGTGTGTGTGTGTGTGTGTGTGTGTGTGTTTGTGTGTGTGTGTGTGTTTGTGTTTGAGTGTGTGTGTGTGTGTGTGTGTGTGTGTGTGCGTTTGAGTGTGTTTGAGTGTGTATGTGTGTATGTTTGAGTGTGGTGTGTTTGAGTGTGTGTGGATGTGTGTGTGTGTGTGTGTTTGTGAGAGGGTGTGTGTGGGTGTGAGAGTGTGGGTGTGAGTGTGGGTGTGAGAGTGTGAGAGTGTGGGTGTGAGAATGTGTGGGTGTGAGAGTGTGTGTGTGTGTGTGTGTTTGTGAGGGTGTGAGAGTGTGTTTGTGAGAGTGTGTGTTTGTGAGAGTGTGTGTTTGTGAGCGTGGGTGTTTGTGAGAGTGGGTGTGTGTGATGTGTGTGTGTGTGTGTGTGAGTGCGTGCATGCATGTGTGCGTGCATGCATGTGTGCATGCGTGTGTGTGTGTGTGTGCACTTGCACTGTTGTACATAAGACAGATAAGATAAACAATTACTTTTGTCTCCTGAGTTTGAAGCTGTGCATCCAGAGGTCTGTTGCCATTGCTTAGTGACTTCATTCTTTGTAGCAAATGCCTCAGTGATGATTTTAGAACCAGTGCTTTTGACTGGAGATGCAGCATGAACCTATACACCTGAGTGTGACTTTAGAGAATCAGATAACTGTTCAACATCTGTTGAGCTATGTCATGGATGGTTATTATTTTGCTCTTATTTGTTGCACTCAGCAATGTTGGAATGAAATGGTTATGAAATGCTAATCTTGTTGTGAGAGTAATTTTGTCATCGACTTTGCCTGCATGTGTGGAAAACCCAGAACAGAACACTGTCCTGTCAGACAACCCCATTGCTGTATCACTAAATGTCAGCATGGTGATATTTCCCAGTTCCATTCCAATGATTGCATTTGATGCCATACAATATTTCTCCTGTTGAAATACTCTTTTGGTGCTAGTTTTGGTTTGGCATGTAATAGATGTTGTGTTGTAATGAGCCCTCAGTTGTCCCCAGCTGTAGCAGTTTTCAAAGTAAGAAGTGTTAGCTTTGCTTCCTTTCCTATAGTTGGAAACCATGCAGAAGTATACTTTCTCTTTGCTAGATTGCCTCTAAAAAGGCAGGAAAGTAACCAGTTCAAATACAGACTTCTGTTGATGTGAATGTGAAGAAATTCAGTTATTTAAACCTCATATAAATTTGATGAACTGTAGACAGTTTTATTTTTGGCCTTCAGACTTGGTGGCATGACATACTTTGCAATGGCTTTGAGCCTATTGTATCATGGTAAAGAATATATGAGGAAGAAAAGGAAAATGAATGCATGCTTAATTGCTTACAAATGTGTATTTCCTCATCAGTCAAGAAATACTCCCACTGACTATTAATGTTTCAACACTGTTGAGCATGGCCACAGAGGGGAATGTTGCAAGGGAGGTAACTGGGGGTGACTGGGCCCTTGCAGGCCTCCACACTGGAGGTGCTGAGTGACCTTCGACACACAAGGCACACGCTGACCTCTGCCACTGCCAGGCAGTTGTCCAGTCAGCTGCCAGACAAGCAGCGCCTGGCCAACCAGATTTATGAGGCCATTGCTGAGGTAAGCCTGACTGTCCTTCAGTCAGGCAGGCTTCATGCACTCCATGCGTAATCCTTTCCCTTCATTCCATGACCTGAGTTAGGCTTTTTGTAGGATAGGAAACATGCCTCCCCAGAACCTTTGGGTGTAGTTTTGCTTCTATAAAACGCCATTGCTGGCTCCTTTTTTATAGATAAGATAGATTGGAAAAGAAGTCAATCCTAATATTTTTCAAGTTGGTAGATTTGAATCTTATCTGCATTGCAAACTGGTTTAGGGAACCCAGTTTTGCCAGTCAGTTGCTGTAGGTTTATTTGGCCTCTGTCGCGCCCAGGGTTGACATCCACACTCATGCAGGCAAAGGTGTCAAGAGACTTGCTTGAGACTACAGTGTGAACCTATGGACTAATTACTGTTGAGAACTTGTTCACAAAAGAATGGATTGATATTAAATCTGTTGGCTTTGCACTTAACACACAGGCCTGAGTAGATCTATCCTGACAACCATTGAAAGATGTTTTTGAAGTAAATTGATGGTTGTAGCTTGAGTTGCTGACTTTTGCTCAGCGTCAGGAGGTGAGGGAGGACCTTGCTGAAAGCAGAGCAGACCAGCAGATGCTGCAGCGCCAGACTGTGACCATGCTGGAGTCCATGGGAAACTCTGAGCACCAACAGCTCACTGCAGGCAAGTGCATGGGATGAACAAGTGAAGTGTCCTATGGTGTGTGCCTACTGGTGTTGGCTAGGTCTACAATAAGTGTATGGCTGGTTAAAGGAGTGGTGGTGGTGTTGGTATATGTGTGTGTGTGTCTGTCAGTCTATCTGTAATGAATTAAATACTTGACCTGCAGTCACTTGCAGCTAGTTTGTCAGTGTTGGATTGACTATGAGAGTGGTCTGCTGACCAGGGAGTAGCATTGTGCAGTTGGAACAACCATTGATGACTGAAGATTTGCAATGTGAAAGCAAATATCTTTACTGTCACCCTGTGTGTGTGTATGTGTGTGGTGTGTGTGATGTGTGTGCATATGTGTGTGCATATGTGTGTGTTATGTTTGCAGACCCCACCATCTATCCATCAAAAGCTTTCTCCTTCCCTTCCCTCATGTCTGGCTGTTGTGCTTGTTTCAGAGCTGATGCAGTCGCTGGAGAAGGAGACGCAGGTGTTGAGGGAGAGAAATCTACAGCTGGAAGAGCAGGTGGCAGGGCTTGAGAAGCTGACCTTGACCTTGACAGAGGAGAAGCAGAAGAGCCACGCCTTGGTGGGGGAGCTGCAGAGAGAGCTGGGGGGGCTTCAGCAAGGTACTGCCTGCCCCGCCCTCTCCCTGCCCTGAGCTTTGCAGTTTCTTAAAGTGCTTTGGATCAGAAGATGTGAGATTTATGACCAGGCAGACAGGCAGGCAGACAGACACGCACACGCTTGCACACATACAAACACGCACGCGCACACACACACACATACAAACATGAACACACGCATACACACACACACACACACACACACAGACAAGCATACCAATGACAAAACACCAACTTTCACTTTCTTCCCTGTAGCCAGTAAAATCGTGACTTTGTATGATACTCTCTGCTCTTTATTTTGCCAACATTTCATTGGGGCAATGATACTATTTTGTTTAGTAGTCAAGGTCTAAAGAAAGTCGTCTAATTGACTATGTCAAGAAGTTATGTGAAATTCTGATATTCTATAAAATCTAGTGAAGAGTGGCCGACGAATTCTCAGTCTCTACCATTTTGTTTTCACATGTAAATGCAAATCATATTTATTTTTCATGGGTCAGTCTTTTTTTATTACCAAAAGTGATGACATGATGAAATGAATTCATGGATTGTTATATTAATTTGATGCCCAGGTGCTGGTATTGTCTATTACTAATTCTAGTTTTGTTTAAAATCAGTATTGTAAGTATATATATGATTTTTATTTTCAGAGAGTTTGACCAAGTCTGCATCTACCTTGGATCAAAGTCTTAGCATGCCACAAAGGTCAGTAGAAGTCAAACAAATACTTTCATTCTTTGTCACAGGGTTGGAATGTTAACACACGGATGCAAGCAATTTTTTACACTGCAAATGGAGGGCAGGGGAAGTTTTTATTTTCCTCCTCCATGGAATTGATCTGGAAATAAGCCTAAGTGCACTATTACATGGCTTGAATGATGTGTTTGTCTTAGTTTCTGCCATCTTTCTATTTGTGGGCCTCACTGTCATCATCATGCTGACTATTGTGGATACAGTCCAAGACATCCAAGATGTCAGAGTTGGTTTGCATTGCATTATGCTTTACACCATCACAACCCACTGTAACTGCCATCATTGTTATTTCATCCCGGCCTCATTCCTCTCTCTTCACATCTTCTGGCAGCAGCAGCAGTAGGTCCTCATTGGACGCAGACTCTCTGGATGAGCAGAGGGCGGGCAGCAGAGGCGGCAGCAGAGGTGGCAGCAGTGGTGGGGGAAGGGAGAAGGAAGAAGCGGGATGGAGGGCAGAGATGGAGAGGCTGGAGCTGGAACATTCAGACCTGCAGATGGAGAAGGAGGCACTGGAGGACGTGCTGATGACCCTGAGGCAGGAGCTCCAGGACAAGGATGCTGCCCTGCTTCAGATGCAGGCAGACAAAGCTGCAGGGGGCTCTGGCAATGAGGGGGAAGGAGGCCATCAGGTGGAGATGGAGCAGCAACTCAAGCACAACAAGTCCCAGCTGAACAAGCTCACTGCTGAGAAGGTGTGTTGATGTCTGTGTAAGTTTTGCAGGATCTAGTGCAAATCCTGTGTAAGTTATGCAGGATCTAGTCAAATCCTGTGTAAGTTATGCAGGATCTAGTGCAAATCCTGTGTAAGTTATGCAGGATCTAGTGCAAATCCTGTGTAAGTTATGCAGGATCTAGTGCAAATCCTGTGTAAGTTATGCAGGATCTAGTGCAAATCCTGTGTAAGTTATGCAGGATCTAGTGCAAATCCTGTGTAATGTCAAAAGGAACATTCATTGATTCGCCTTGGTGTCTTTGTCAACTTCAAAAATGAAAATCCTAAACTTGATCAGTTATGCTTCATATGTGACTTGAACATTCGTGTATGTTGATGAGTTACATGTGTAAGGGCAATTTTGAATCGTTGCATAAATGCCTCTTGCGTTTTAAAGTGTAGGAATGTTTCATCTGTGTTGGTGCTGTGTTCTGACTGGCTTAACCTTGTCTCTCAGGAGAACTTTGCTGAAAAGATTCAAGTTCTTGAAAAGCAGCTGAAAGAGTACAAGGTGACAGCTGCTCAGAGTGGTAAGCAGACAGTTTTTAAAACTTGGAGATGACATTAGAAGCTCAATTGTATTGTTCCCTAGTCATCAGTTGACAAGACTGCATGAGATGTAATTTCCATTCCAATTTGTATTTTCATTGTGTTTTTCTGTTGCTAAGAGTTGGACCTTTTTATCATGAAGGTTTTTTTTCTTCTCTTTCATACAATACAATACAATACAACAGGCATTCAATGAGTGAAAGTCCCTGAGGAGTTGCTCCTTTTCGGTCCTTGTTGTGGAAGAATGATGAATGGCTGATGCAATAAGGGCTGAGTTGCATGGTGAAAGAATCATTATGATGATTTTGTAGTGCAAGAAGTCCCTGCAGTAAGATTATTCTGTATCATCTTGTATCAGTATACACCTACCTCTATGCTCACCCCAGGTGTTTAGGGGACACCTTACCCACGCTGTATCTACATGTATCAGTATACACCTACCTCTATGCTCACCCCAGGTGTTTAGGGGACACCTTACCCACGCTGTATCTACATGTATCAGTATACACCTACCTCTATGCTCACCCCAGGTGTATAGGTGACACCTTACCCACGCTGTATCTACATGTATCAGTATACACCTACCTCTATGCTCACCCCAGCTGTCAGTAACACATTACCCAGGCTGCACTGCCAACTTGTTTGCAGAGGAGGAGTGCTGCAGTCTGCGCTCCAGATTGGAACAGCGGGAGAATGAGCTGGAAGGAGTGAAGCGGGAATGCTCTGACCTGGAGTCCAGCCTGGGAGAGCTTGACCGCCAGCACAATGAGGCCACCAGCCAGCTTCTCAGTGTTAGTCCCTTGCCTTGCCTTGCCTCAACCCTGATCATGAGAGATTAAACCTAGGGTTCTTTCTCATAGATGAATGTAAAATCTACCAGCTAATGCATAATTCACAGATGGCCATATGGTGAGTGATTGTGTTATGAACCATACAGCAGCATTGACTGAGGGCAGACTTCCCAGTTTGCATCTGTAGTCATGCATTTTAAAGATTTTTTAAAGGTTGTATGAATGAAACATCACAGATAGATATTTGTACCCTGAAAGAGAACTGGTTATGCAGTAATTTTAGTGACCTATTGGTTTTCCTCAAGTGTAAATATTATAGAGTTCATGGGTTGAACGTTCTTTAACTACACAGAAATTTCACATCATACACAGAAACTTTCTCACCATAAAATAAAAATAAAAAACTCGGGCTCAAAATTCCAGTTTTGGTCACTGTCCAGAGAAATGATTGAAGCATTGCTGTGGATTCACTTTCAGATTCGAGGTGGCCTGTCAGAGCAGGTGGACAAGCTGAGCCGTCAACTGGTGGACAGGGACTCGGAGATCAAGGAGCTGCAGCAGGAGCTGGCAGAAGCTGACAAAGAACTGCAGGTGACAAAGGAGAACTGCACAGCAGAACTTCAGCAGAAGCTGGAGGAGCAGAAGGAGCAGATCTCCAGACTGCAGCAAACCCTGGCTAGCGCAGAGAGGCAGAGGGAAGAGGCTGCCCAAGTGGAACGTTCATGGCAGGAGATGGAGCAAGCAGTCCGGAGCAATGTCACTCAGTCTGAGGCCGTCCTTAGCTCCCAGCTGGCTGACCGTGACCTGGAGATTGACCGTCTGACGCGCCAGCTACAGAAACTGCAGGAGCGCCTGGAGGCCAAGGAGAGAAGCCAAGCTAGGGAAGAGAGGGGAAATAATGCCAAGGCCACGGAGGTCCACCAGACTGGTGAAGAGGATGAGGAGGTGGGAGATGAGGACCTGTGGAACATGGACTGGGGCGGAGAAGAGAGCACCAGTAGTCAGACTAGCTCCCCAAGGGATGCCCGCATTGCAGAGCTGGAGGAGAAGCTGCAGAAGGGGGCTGTGGCTGTGAACAACCTCCACATGGACAAGCGTGAACTGGAGGAGAGGCTGAGGAAGACCAAGGAGGAGGGAGCTACCAAGTCAGCCAGAATAAAGGAACTTCGTGAGGAAAATGCTAAGCTGTCTGAAGCCAATGCTGAACTTGAGCAGAGGATGCAGGAGATGGAGGAGGAGGTTGACACATGGCAACAAGTCAATGAAGATGCTCAGGTGGAACAAAAGAAGCTGAAACAAGAAAAGGAACAGATGAGACAACATGTGCAAGAGCTGGAGACCCTCCTGGAGCAAAACAAGAAAGATTCCACAACCCAAAGACAGGATCAAATGTCTTCTCTCCAGAGTCAACTACAGGAGTCACAGTCACAGCTTGCATCTCTTTCTGAGACCCTGCAAGCCAGGGAAGTGGCACTCCTACACTGCCAGCAAGAGCTGGAGAACTGCAGGTCAGAGATCTTTACAGTGACTTCCAAACTTCAGGAATCGGAGGCACTGTGCATTCGGCTGAAATCTGAACTCGGGGAACAAGCCACAGTTCAACAGAAAGTTAAGGAGCAGCTGCAAACAGAGAGCAGGAGAGAGTCAGACCTGACAAGCAGTTTGGCAAAAAGTTCAGCTCACTGCAAGGAGCTTGAGCGACAGGTGAAAGGCTTGACTGCAAGCAAGACAGAGCTGGAGGGGAGAATTGGACACTTGCAGAAAGCCCTGGAGGTAGCTCTAAAGGCCAGGGAGGGCAAAGATGCCCTAGAAGATGCTGCAGGTCTTCGAGAAGCTGGGAAGCTGAAGGATGCAAAGATCTCGGATCTCCAGGCTGCTCTGGAAGCCCTGCAGTTGGATCTGGAACAGACCCAGACAGCTCTCCATGAATCTTCCCAGGCCCAGACTGCCCTGCGTGAAACTTTCCAGAAACGGCAAAAACATTTTGAGGCAGAGAAAGAAGAGCTGGACCAGCAAATACAACTTCTCACCACACAGTTGCAGGAACAGCAAGCCATTGCTGCTGAGAGGGTGAAAGATGAAGGGAAGTTGAAGGAGGAGCTATTGTCTCTGCAACAGCAGCTGCACAACTTGACCAGTGCCCATGCCAAGGCAAGTGAGGAGGAGCTGAACAAGCCTGGGAGAGAGCTGTCACAGCTGCGCACTGACCTCATGGCTGCCCACGACCAGCTGGCCAAACAGGCAAGTGAGCTGGAAGCAAGTACAGCTCAATTAGAACAGCTTGAGGGTGACCTGTCTGCCAGCAAAGACCTGGTCTTCAGGCTGGAGGAAGAGGTTGCTTCTGCTCGAGAGGTGGTGTCAAGATTGGAGGGAGAGCTGACAGCCAGCCGGGACCTGCTTTCCCGGCTTGGCCTAGACTTGACGGCCAGCACAGAGCAGACGTCAAACCTAGAGGCCGCCAGTGAGAACTTCATCAGCAAGCTGGAGAAGGAGCTGTCTGACAGCAAGGAAGAAATGTCCAGACTCCAATCAGAACTCGCAGAGAACAAGTCTTACTCGGAACAGGCTTCTGAGGACCAGGACAAGGCAATACTGAGCCTGGAGGCACAGGTCAGGGAGCTGGAGTCGGTGCTTGAGCAAGAGAGGCTGACCATCCAGGAACTCACAAGCCAAATTGAGCGCCTCCAGGACTCAGTTGTGGAGAAAGACACCACCATATCCTCCTTGGCAGACAGGCTCAATCATGCAGAAGCTGAGAAGGAGAAACTGCCAGTGGAGGAGAGGGCTACCTTCTTGCCTCTAGGTACAACTGGGGAGGAGGAGATAGAGGATGCTAACAAGGTGGTTTCAGTTTCCCAGGGCATGGACAAACTGCAGACTTACCTTGCTGAGAAGGACAGCATCATTGATGAGCTGCAGAGGAACAACACCTCCTTACTGAAGATGATAGAGGCTCGCTCTCTAACCAGCAGTCAAGGTGGCCACTCTGCAGCAGACTTTGTACGGCTGGAGAATGAAGTGAAGAACCTGAGGCAGGAGAAGGAACAAATCATGGCTGTTATGAATGAGAAATCAAGGGAGAGCAGCTCACTCCGATCTGAGGTGAGTTGCATGTTCTTCTTTGTTGATATTTAATTTGTTGGGTAGTTTTTCAATCTTTCATCCCTTATTACCAGTTGTTGCTAGCTTGTAAACACAATTGATGCCTTGGGATTGCTGTGTAACTGTAAACATGGTCTCAACAAATAAGAAAAAGGTGTAAAACTGTATGCATGCGGGTTATTTTAGAATCTCTTTGCATGCCTAATCCATTCACCTCGACGATATCTTCTCATATGTCTTTAAGAAAATAAGAAACATCTTAGAAACAAAGACAAATTCTGCATGAAAGGGAATACTGCATGATTTTGAATCATTTAACCTGCATAAAAATAGCAGCTGAAGAAACTAACCCCTGGTTTCTGGTTGCCCACTAACACAGGTGCACCGCCTGATGAGCGTGGTGTCTGCACAGAAGAGCGCCCTGGAGAAGCTTCAGCAGGACAACGCAGGACTGAGCAGTGGTGGGGATGGCTCCAGTGAGAAGGACAACATGCAGCGTGAGGCTTTCAACAACATGGCCAGACTGGTCCGGGACCGAGACGTGGAGATTGAGGCCCTGAAACAGAAGACGGAGACACTCCTTGCTGTCCTCCAGGACTCCTCCCAGGATGGTGCCAAGCTGGCGGCCACCCTGGGAGAGATGGAGGAGCTGAAGAAGCAGGTAAGTGCCGTCTGCCTGTGGGTGTGGGGCTCTATCATGGTTCTTTTCTTAACTATCCTTAGCATGGTGTGCAGTGGATAAAGAATTTTATAATACTGGTGTGAAGTGAGACGAGAAAATGTTCCTTTTGGAAATCTGGTGTGTCATTCCACTGAGAAGTGCATTGCTTATTGATTTTTCTCAGAAATGTCCTCCACTTCTATGAAATGAATAAGTGATCAGTCTTCAGTGAATGATTTTACTGATTTAGATGTGGGGAGGGATGGGGTTGGGGAGTGATATGTGTGTGTGTGTGTGTGTGTGTGTGTGTGTGTGTGTCTACTTCAGACGGCATGTTGTCAATTAAACTTTGATGTCACATTAAAAGAATTTCTATTTCTTTATTGGGGAATGAATTTTTATCTTTGATCCTGAACTCACACCTTCTGTAGTGGTATCTAGGCCTATGAGCCCATCTGCATATGCCAGAGTTTCTAGTGCCACCTGCAGTGTAGATCAGATGTATAACTCTTCAAGTGCTTTTATCATGTTCATCATGGATCTGACTCACAAAACAGGCTATCTTTATCTGGTGTAATCCATCACTGGACTCTCCCCTCTGCTCACTCCTGTCCCACATCAGTTTAGTCCACCATTACTCATTTTCACATTCATCTTTTCCGGTGCTGACCCTGTCTGTGCCTATCTGTCCAGGTGGCGACGCTGTCTGTGCCTATCTGTCCAGGTGGCGACGCTGTCTGTGCCTATCTGTCCAGGTGGCGACGCTGTCTGTGCCTATCTGTCCAGGTGCTGACCCTGTCTGTGCCTATCTGTCCAGGTGGCGACGCTGTCTGTGCCTATCTGTCCAGGTGCTGACCCTGTCTGTGCCTATCTGTCCAGGTGGCGACGCTGTCTGTGCCTATCTGTCCAGGTGGCGACACTGTCTGTGCCTATCTGTCCAGGTGGCGACGCTGTCTGTGCCTATCTGTCCAGGTGCTGACCCTGTCTGTGCCTATCTGTCCAGGTGGCGACGCTGCAGTCGGAGCGGGAGCAGCTGGTGGCCTATGTGCAGCAAAAGCACAGTGAGAGTCTGACCTACCATGCTGAGGTGACCAGGCTGACGGAGCTGCAGAGGCAGCAGGAAGGGCAGCTGGAGTCCCTGCAGCAACAGTATGACCAGCTGGCCTCGCAGTACGAGGAGAACAAGCAGGCGCAGCTCAAGGTGGGTGGCCAGTCTGTCAGGACTTCCCGCCTTGTGTTTATCTTTTGGGTTTTGTTGGGGTTTTTGTCTTTGCCACTTGCTTGCAACACTCTGGTGTTGAGGTGTGAAAAGGTGTAAATGCAATCATGAAACAACAAGTCTATTAATGGTTATAAATGAGGATGAGGGTTTTCTCTGTGAGATGGAAAAGGAGTTCACTGACATGAGGTAGTTTTGGCCAATGTGGTCAGTTTATAAGGGTTTGGTGTTAAACTTCAGACCAAGTTTTGTGCTGAAATTGTTTCATAAAGTGGTCCTGCACCACAAGGGCATGAATACTACTTTGGTGGCAGTTTCACCTTTCTGCTGACTGTGACATGGCAGCATGCTGTTTAATTTACAATCTGCTGCAGGCCAACAACGAGCTGATCAGCTGCAGACAGAAACATCACGAGCTTGAAGTTCGGCACGGGGAGCTGATGCAGCGCTGTGGGCAGGCAGAGAGGGTGGACCAGACACAGCTGTCTGCCAGGGAGGAGGAGCTCCTGGCTGCCGTAGGGAAGCAGGCAGAACTCCGCACCACCATCATGGAGAAGGTGAGCCACTCTCGGCTATCCAGTCTGCCTTGCCTGCGGGGCTTAACTTGATGAGCTGACTTGCACCTGTGGGCACATCCATGGCTTGGAAGATTTTCATTGTTGTTGTTGTAGTTTTGTTTGTTTGTTGTAATTTATCCATGATGGGTTTGAGGTTGTGGCTGGAGCATCAGTCAGTTGTAGGAGTATTCAAGAAAGAAGTAAATCTTTTGGAAGTTTAGAATGTTTGCAGGTACTGCTTAAAATTCTTATTAGGACACATTTTTCTGATTGTTTTTTGCTTTTGAAAATGAGAGTAAGCATCGTTTGGAAAATTGGGTTATTGGCTAGCAAGTGTCTGGCTCAATGTAATTTTAATTTGAGGAACTATGGTGATCAAAACCAAATTCTAATGTAAAAAACCCAAGAATCTTTTAAAGAAGAAACACTTTGGTAGATACAAGCACAGCCTTAACATGTGCCATGATATTTTTGTAAATGTAATGAGATCTTCACTTGGCTGTAGTGCAAACAGCAAGGACCATGGTTCATAAGTAATTTCAGTCACAGAAATCAAGCAAGATGTTTTGTTTGTTTCACCACACGCCATGATAGTCTGTATGCCAAATCCCTGTTTTTGCAAGGATGGCTTAAGTCACCTGTGACTCTCTAACCAAGGCTGTGCTTGACTGCTACAGGAGAACCAATTGGCAGAGCTAGTTGCCCAGCAGAAGGAACTGGAGAGGACCGTGCAGGAGCGGGACTCAGAGCGGGCCAGCCTTCGCAAGCAGCTGGACGCAGCCAACTTCCATCTGCAGGGTCTGGAGCAGCAGCTGTCAGATGCCCAGATGGAAAACAGCAAGACTGGAGCACGCCTGTCCCAGCTGGAGCAGTCTGAACAGAGCCTCAGGTAGCTGCTCCTTTTGCTGGAAGTGTAGCATGGCCTTTCCTTGTCAAGTCTGCCGTTTGTTTAGTGGTCTCATTCATGGGACCATTGGGATTGAAATGTGGAGATAAGGCTTAACTATGATCTGCTTTGCTTTATTATCAGCCTTTGACTTGAAATTGATTCAGTTTTTCCTCTATTTCATTATTTCCTAAGTTTTTTTACTTTTGCAACAGCCTTCCTGTTTCCACTGACCACATTTTAACCCATTATGACCTACAGCGTGTGATGAAAATGGCTTTCTAAAACCTGAGGTTTTTTTCAGGAAAAAACACAAAGTTGACAACTCTCATTAAAGAAATTGTATGTCATCACTTTTACACTTCCAAGAAACAAGAAATATACCACTGTCAAATGCGACGTCTGCGTAGCATCCGGTCTGAAAGGGAGATGTAACACGCACGTAGCATCCATTCATAATGGGTTAAAGTACCCAAGTTGGAGAAGTTGAATGCAGCAGTCCAGGTCAGTCACAGAAAATTAGCTTGAGTTTTCTGACCTCTTGCTCTCTTGCAGGGATGCCAATACCCAGCTGACACTGAAGTTGCGGGACCAGGAGTTTGAGGTGCGGACACTGACAGAGAAGACAGGAAAGCTGACAGTGCTGCTTGGGGAGCAGCAAGGGGTGGCAGGAAAGGTGGAGCACCTGATGGCCGAAGGAGAGAGCCAGACTTCACAGCTCCGTGTCTTGCAGCAGGAACGTGACCAGCTGGTGCTGCAGGGCCAACAGCACCAGGCCCACCTCCACCACCTGCAGCAGGAGGTCAGTCTCTTGTGACACCGTCTATTGCTCGCTCTCGCCTTTGTCAAGGCCCTTTCACTTCTTTGGCCTTACCTCCACTCTTCTTGGTCTCGAGTCCTCAGACACCATGAGTATTTTCAGTAGAGACACCTGGTCGGCTTGATTGCTTGGTTTCTTGTCTCCACTAGAAGGGAGTTCAGGAGGCGCAGTGCTTCAAAGCGCTTACTCAGCGCTGCACGTGATTCACTCCTGAACGGCAATTGTGGGGCGCGATTCACTCAGCGCTGAGCAGCGCTGTGAATCACCAATCCGACGTGCAGCAGGATGATTTCGCATCATTTCAAAATGGCGTCTTCGATCCCGCACTGGCCGTCGATGCGTTAAATACCCCTCAGAAACATAATTTTGGGACTGGAACGGGCTTTATTTGCCCCAAGCGCCCTGTATGCGCGAGTAATGGCAAGTAAGGATGACACCGTAGTGGACTTTATTCATGCAGAATACATTTAAACGGGCATAAATGATGTCTGTGGCGAAGAAAACACTATCTTTGCGTCTATCAACACAACATGGGGCGCAGAAGATTTACCTCCCCTTTAACAAGTGAGCGCTGCACAAAATCTGGGGCGTTCAGGAGTGGCATGAAGCGCTCAATTACCAACATGAAGCGCTCATGCAGCGCCGAGTTTTTCTGAACAAGCCTTAGATCATGGATGAAATGTGTTGCTCTTTGGAAAGAGGCAAAAGGTAAGTTTTATGGGAAGGTACCTAGTCCAAGTCTATCCACCAGCCGGTATCCACAGATACACGGAGAAGTATGGTTTTGTGATCTGCGGTATCCACAGATACACGGAGAAGTATGGTCGGTATCCACAGATACACGGAGAAGTATGGTTTTGTGATCCGGTATCCACAGATACACGGAGAAGTATGGTTTTGTGATCTGTTGTATCCACAGATACACGGAGAAGTAGGGTTTTGTGATCTGTTGTATCCACAGATACAAGGAGAAGTATGGTTTTGTGATCTGTTGTATCAGTTATCTACTTAGTATACATCTTTCACACGTTTTTTTGCAGTGAATGCTCACATGTGTGTGTTGATGTGTCAGGTTGTGCATAAAATCCTCTTTTCTTTACAGAACCAGCAGTTGCGGGAGAAGGAGATGAAGCTGAACAGAGAGCTGCAGAGGTTGCGAGGTCACCTTCTGCAGGTGAGAGAGAAGACCTTGATATTGTGATCTGAAGTCTGAGCTCTTGTTGTAAGATTGATGAAAATTGCCTCTAGTCAGGAGCAAGTTTATAGATTATCACAAGTATAGTGTATTTACTTTTTTCTTTTAATCTTTTCCCCCCAACCCCCTTACCCCCCCCCTATCTCGCTCCACTCCCCCAGCAAGATTGGTTTGATTTTGCACTACTTCCTACTGAACAGCTTTTATTTAGCCCCAGTCCTTTTGCTGTAGTTCATGCTAAGTGTGAGCTGGTAACTTGCCAATTCCTGTAGATTTAGTTTCTCCTAGACACTCCACATTTCTCTCCATTTTATCCTACTGTTTACAGTTTAGAGAGGAGATTACTTTCACATAGCTTTTGAACACGATTTAGTAGAGCTGCAGTAATATTGCTGTGGATTGTTTTTCAAGTGTGTCTTTTCTGAATATTCATTGTAAACACCCACCCACCTCTCCTGCATCTGTAGTCCCTGTGTCAATGCAGATCGAGGAGGGCTACACACGCGAGGCGCTGGAGGCTGAGGAGAGGGAGAAGGAGCTGCGCAACAGGCTGGCTATGGCCGAAGAGAAACTTGCCTCTTCCTCCACCGCCGTAGAAAATGCCAGGTAGAGGCCCTCTGCTTTCTTGCATCCCCTAGTCTTGATATTTGAAGCTTGACTGAAAGGACCGAGTAACACATGCATTGCATTGAGAGTTCAAAATAGAAGATGACTTTTACAGTTGTGGCTTCATTGGATCGTTGTTTTGTTCAATTCTCTTTTTCAGCCAACTTATCCCTGTGAGTGTCAGAAACCAATGGTAGGGCTATGCAAGACTTAATACCCTTAGTGACTGATCATTGGTCAAGGAAGGACCATTTTTCAAAGAGTTTTAGTAGTGATGGTTTGGCTGCAGCCAAGATGACTTTTTCCCCAAAGGAGGACTGATGATTACAGGCTTTAACATCTCTGTGCACAGTCAGCAGGCCAGTCAGCAAGTGGAGCTGGTGCAGCAACGTCTGCAGCAAGCATGCAGCCAGCGCGATGCGGCCTACCAACAGCTGTCAGCTCTGCAAGACCAATGCCAGCAGTATGCTGCCTCCCTCACCAACCTGCAGGCCGTCCTTGAGCAGTTCCAGCATGGTGAGCGTTCACCTCTGTCTCTGTGTGTGGATTTCCCACTGCCTTAGAACAAGTCTTATGAGTGGAGTGGACTTGTTATTCGAATGGAGGCATTTGTCTGCTGTTTTCTCTTTTGCATTATCAGCAAATGTTTACAGGGGTCTAGGGGTCTAAGCTATGTTGTTTGTAGGTCACATTTGTCTGCAAGTTCCTTGAGCGTGTGCGTGTGTGTGTGTGTTTTTATACACTATAAATTTGTTTAATGGGTGTTGTGATCTTACCTGTTTTGTTGGTCATGTCTGTATCCAAGTTTCTCACTCAATGCAATGTTGGTGGTGTTGGTATTTGCTGACTTGTCCGTATCTAAGGTGCTGTGGGTCCAAGTGTGCTTTGTGTACGTGTGTGTGTTTGTGCATGTATATGTGCAAGTGTGTGTGTGTGCGCATGTATGTGTGCAAGTGTGTGTGCATGTGCACATATATGTGTGTGTGTGTGTGTGCTTGTGCCTGCGTGTGTGTGTGTGCGCGCGCGTGTGTGCACGCAGGTGTGCACGTGTGTGTGTGTGTTTGCATGTGCATTAGCATATGTATGTGCAATCTCCTGGGATGCAGTCAAGGAAAGTCTCCTACCATATTCACTGCCTGGTAAGAGTGTGCAAATGACTGGAAAGTCTAATGATAAACTGAAGCTCCATCTATTTGCTATCTGCAAGAGGATGACACTCATTAGTAGTCACAGTAATTCCATGAATTATTTTGAAGATCTGTAGCATAGTCCTTGTACAGTCTCACAGGAAAACTGTCATGTTGTCTCTTTGATATTTCTCCGCACACTCTACACAGTGAATTGAGTCTCTCAAAATGAATTGTCTCTGTGTGCTCCTCCCGCTCCATTGTTCATAAACGCGCCTGCAGGGGTGCACTCACTGCATCATTACACTCCAAGACATGAAGTCTAACTGGAGTTCTGTTGTCTTCTGGGCCCATATTCACAACGGCGATTTATCTTTTTAACAGTCGATTTATCCCCTAGCCCCGCGTTATCTTGATCGGTTAGATAAGGTACGCTCGTCAGAGGATCCTAGGTTGCGCTTTGCTATATATACTGGTTTCCAGCCAAGGGAGAGCGGAACAGGCAGTTGGAATCGTCTGAGTTTAGAGATAAATCGGAGTTAAAATAAATCGCCGATAAATCGCCGTTGTGAATACGGGCCCTGGAGCAGTGAAACACTAAGTACGGACCCTCCAAACAGTCAGGCTAGAAAAACTATGAATTGTAGAATATTATTCATTCTGATGCTCTCATCACTAAGAAACAAAGAGGGAAAGCCGCTGGGCAGCGACTGACCTACTTCTTGTCCCCCCCCCCCCCCCCAGCCAATAGAGAAACTAGGCTATCAATTACAGCGGATGCGGCAACACTAAACAGTCCCCGAGAGGCTCATTTTTACAGCCGTGATCATGGTCTTGCAGATCTTCAGTCTCCATGCCCCTTTGTAGTCAGTGGACTCTTCTGTCGTTGAATACTGAGTTGTAGCTGGTGTTGACTGGGGATGGCTTGGCATTGGTGTGGTCAAGTCCTGACTGTAGGGTGCCCTCACTTTTTACTAAGTGGTCATGAGATTCAGATCTCCTGCAGGCTTGGCAGATGTGGCTTTGAATGAGGTGGGGGTGATTAAGTACACAGAAGTGGAGCTTCCTGGACTGTTCTAATGAAGCAAAGCAAGTCATAGATGTTGTCATAGCCAGGTATGCCAGGCTATAGTTCATCGCTGTCAAGAGCTGGTAGATGGTGGTTTGAATCTAACTCTTGATTATGTAAACGGAATACACTTCCTACCCCTGAGCTACTTGGGGAAAACGAAAACAAAACAAAACACGCAAGCAAAGATCAACGAGTAACAAAAGGGGATTTAATCCACAGATGGGCAACAGAAACAATTACAAGTATAAATTCTCCCTGACCCCACTTCACCTTCACAGCATAAATTCCACCATCTCTCCTTCTCCCTGACCCCACTTCACCTTCACAGCATAAATTCCACCATCTCTCCACCGCATCAACCCCCTGCACCAATCGCACCCGCTGCAAACTTCCACCTCTGCATAACCAATCACAAACTCCACAGCTCAAATCAAAAACATCCTCCACAGCTCAAATCACAAGCCACAGCCAAAAATCAGCAAACCCCTTCCCCGGCCCAGACAAAAACTCTCAGACCCGAAAACCTAGGCCAAGAACTATCACGCCACACCGCCGAAGCCAGAAACGAAAACCCCTCTCCCCAGCCAGGACCTGAAATAAACCAATGACAAGAAATAGTAATCTCACCCTCGCTTACCCGCAACCTACGAGTCAAAGTAGAAAATAAACGAAACAGAAAGAGCGCGAGACAATGACCACTCACCCTGCGATCCGGAGTAGCAACTGACAAACAACGATGATAACTAAACTAAATAGTCCTAACCCTACCGGCACGGAAAAATGAAGAAACCCACCCTTTCCCTGGAACACCTAACTAATCAACGGCCCTGATGAAAACCAACAACAAAGCATGCGAAATACCTGCAAACCCGGCGATACAACAGCGCAGCCGTGCAGCACGTGCACAGGGCACCTAATCTTAATAACAATCCAAAAATGTAATTAACCCTTCCAAAAAACCTGATAACGCCACAGCAAAACCCGTGCAAAACAAATTGAAATCATCCCGTCGAACTAAAAGACAGACAAAAGTTTAAAGGCCCCACAGCCCCACCCGATGAACTTATTAAAAAAACAACACTTTAACTCTCGAGTCGTGACAGAACCTCCCCCCCAGGACTAGTATCCAGATACTAGTCCGACATCCCAACACGACTCAATAAAATCTACCCTTCCATTTTCCCCGGGGATAACTCTGACCATGCGACGATGCCTCCGTGGAGTCCCATCTTCCCCCTCCAATCCCATCATGTCCAGTCCTGTCACTTCACCGAGTAACCCAACCTTCTGCCTCCACTTCCTCTTCTTCCTCCTTCTCCACTTCTCCCCCTTCTCCCTCCTCTTCTTCCTCTTCCTCTGGCCCGGAACCCTCCGAGTCTGGACGGAGCAGCGAACCCCACCTCCATATATGGTCACCATCACGGCAACCGGTCGCTGGGCGTCCCTAGACCGACCCCGTGGTGCCTGCCGTAGTTGGCGCCGGCCGTGTCTCTTCTCCATCGCAGCGCGCTGCGTCGACACCTCCTCGTGGTGCCTGGCAGCGACAGTCTCCAGCTCCTTCTGCGCTTGCTGCCGCTCCACCTTGGCGTGCCCCAGCTCCTGGAAGAGCTGGCTCTGCGTGTGGCAGCCATCCCCTTGCAGCACCGCCAGTCCGTCTCGCAGTGTCTCCACACACTGCTTCTGCTCCGCCAGCGCCCGTCGCCCCTCTGTCAGCTGCGTCTGCAACTGCTGGCACCGAGCCTGAAGCCCCGCCACCTCCTGTTCTAGCGGGGACAGCTTCTGTATCTGCTCCTTCAGCTCCAACACCTTGTCCTTGGTACTGTGGAGCTGCCTGGCCATGGAATCTTTCTCCGCTTCAACCTGTGCCTGGCTCTGGGCACGATCAATCTGCACTTCTTGTAGTCTCTCCTCCATCTGGCCACACTGCAGACATGAACTACAGGCATGTGTACATGGCTCAGACTACAGGCATGTGTACATGGCTTGCAGAAAAGTGGTTGGTACTACTCTAAGATTGGCTCAGACTACAGGCATGTGTACATGGCTCAGACTACAGGCATGTGAACATGGCTCATACTACAGGCATGTGTACATGGCTCAGACTACAGGCATGTGTACATGGCTCAGACTACAGGCATGTATACATGGCTCAGACTACAGGCATGTGTACATGGCTCAGACTACAGGCATGTATACATGGCTCAGACTACAGGCATGTGTACATGGCTCAGACTACAGGCATGTGTACATGGCTCAGACTACAGGCATGTGTACATGGCTCAGACTACAGGCATGTGTACATGGCTCAGACTACAGGCATGTGTACATGGCTCAGACTACAGGCATGTATACATGGCTCAGACTACAGGCATGTATACATGGCTCAGACTACAGGCATGTATACATGGCTCATACTACAGGCATGTGTACATGGCTCAGACTACAGGCATGTATACATGGCTCAGACTACAGGCATGTGTACATGGCTCAGACTACAGGCATGTATACATGGCTCAGACTACAGGCATGTGTACATGGGTCATACTACAGGCATGTGTACATGGCTCAGACTACAGGCATGTGTACATGGCTCAGACTACAGGCATGTGTACATGGCTCAGACTACAGGCATGTGTACATGGCTCAGACTACAGGCATGTGTACATGGCTCAGACTACAGGCATGTGTACATGGCTCAGACTACAGGCATGTATACATGGCTCAGACTACAGGCATGTGTACATGGCTCAGACTACAGGCATGTGTACATGGCTCATACTACAGGCATGTGTACATGGCTCATACTACAGGCATGTGTACATGGCTCAGACTACAGGCATGTGTACATGGCTCAGACTACAGGCATGTGTACATGGCTCAGACTACAGGCATGTGTACATGGCTCAGACTACAGGCATGTGTACATGGCTCAGACTACAGGCATGTGTACATGGCTCAGACTACAGGCATGTGTACATGGCTCAGACTACAGGCATGTATACATGGCTCAGACTACAGGCATGTGTACATGGCTCAGACTACAGGCATGTATACATGGCTCAGACTACAGGCATGTGTACATGGCTCATACTACAGGCATGTGTACATGGCTTGCAGAAAAGATTATGTGAAGGGGAACTTGCACTTGGAATCTTGTACACATTCATTTGCTTGTAAGATTCATTTTGAGTGGAAGATGACTGTCTCCTGTGAGTGATCCCTCCATATGTGCTTGCTTGCTGCAGACAAGGACACACAGGTTGCCGTGGAGACAGAGCGGTACCAGAATGAGATCAAGCATTTGAAGGAGAGGGTGAACAGTCTGCAGTCAGCTCATGACCAGGCCACGGTGAGTGCAGTCAGTCACGTAAACCCACACAGTGGCTCTGGTCACAGACTTGTGCACTTCACTTAATTTCCTGGAGTAAGCATACCTAAATGATAGATTTTGTACAACTTGCCGAGGGATAATGCTGCTGACAGTAACAGATGGAACAGAATAGAGAATACAGAACAAAGGTGTTCTCACAGATGAATCATTTCCATAGAAAAGGTGATGAAAACTGGATAGGCATGCTGTCAAGACCACTCATTTGGTTTAACTACAAATTTATGGATAAGTGATGAAACTGAGGTATATAGCTGGAGGGAAACTGAGGTATATAGCTGGAGGGAAACTGAGGTATATAGCTGGAGGGAACGCAAGTCAGGGGGTGAATGAAAGATTGAGCCCTGGCAGATTAACATTCACCGACTAGTGTTGTGGATGAGAATGTTGACTTAGAAGACAAAACCTCTTTTGCTGTGGTTAGGAGATTGATCTCAAGCAAACACACACGTGAAACTGTTGGCTTGGAAAAGGAGATGGAAGCAAGCAAGACTCAATGGCTAGATCAGTGGTACATTTGACAACTTGTGGATCTTTCACAGGCAGCTAGTGCTCATGTTATTTGTAAGTAGTTTTGCATGTTTCAATGTAAACATTTTGCACAGTGCTCTGAACTGGCACACAAATGAATAAATGATTCAAATTTTTGGCTGAGGAGGAAAGGTGGTGGTGATGGTTGCAGGAGGAGCTTGAGGAGGCTCGGAGTGGACTGGAGGCTGCAGCCAGGCTGAGTGAGGCGCTGGACAGAAAGGAGGAGGCCATTGCTGCCCTGCGTGAAGAGGGTAGGTGCTGGCCTTGGGGATGGGGGTGGGAATAGTGGTGGGGATGGAGGGCTTTCCCCTCCGCCACCCAGTCTCCCATGCAGGTCTTGTGATGGTGAGTGGCCCTGAGGAGGCTGTTTATGTATTTGCTTTTTTGTCTTTGTTTTTTTATGAAAATGATCTTGCACTGCTTGACATGTAACTAACTAGTGTGACTGCACATGTTTTGACTGCATTTTCACTTCTCGAGCCTTTGCATTTTTAACAGCGTTTGCTGTCTGTAGGGATGGCTGTAGCTACATCAAGCTTCACTGCACGTAGTGGGGGAAGAAGCCAAGGTGGGATTAGTGTGACATGCTGATGTTTTGGTTGTGCTCACCCCAGTCTGCTTTACTCCCAACTTGGGCTTGCTAGTCATTTTGAGTCTGTAAACTCTACGAGTTTACCCTAGTCTGGTTTCCTTCACTCCCACAGCCTGTCTTCCAGTCCCACATAAGCTGTTGTTGTGTATAGATGTGTAGATGGATACCAGGGGAAAGTTGGTTGCTGCTGTGCTCATTGTTTGAGCTTTCAAGTAATGTAACTCACATCCGTGAAAATGTTTCCCCATTCAATGCCATGAAGCAAAAATATTTTCTGATGTCTCATATGTTATTGGTATTTTTAATATGCTTTTGGTCGAGTTGTGTGGCAGTCCCATGATTTTGAGCTTTTTTTTAAAGCTATTACCTCTTTTCATTTTTTTGCCTCTTAAATCCTTCAATCGTATCAAATATTTTGTTTCTTCATTGTGAATTCATTCATAACAATACTTTGTATTTATGTTTTTGCATGCACCAGCAAATGATCCACTTGTGTTTTGTGCATTAATGTGCAGATTTAAAGAAAAGAGCACATTAAAATACACATGTTGCAGCCATACGTGTATGTTTGCATGCATGTATGTACATGCCCACAGACATATGTATGCACACACGTATGCAGAACATGTGTGTGCATGCACCCACACTCATACACATGCATTGCACACATGCATGCATACACATACACTCACAGGTGCATACATACACATGCTGCAGGTGCACCCTGCAGCTTTACCCTTTCCCAGCATTTACCAGCCTGGAAGGGGAGAGCACTAATGTGGCTTTGCCTTGGAGTGTGTGCACGCTTGCCTCCCCTGGTTCCCTCGGCTCAAGCTTTCCTTTCCTTACTTCTTTGCTAACTGCCTAGCCCAGTCAGTGCCGCTTACGTGTGAACAGGGCTATGTAAAAATGCTTGTAACATTGGTTTGGCTTACCCAAATTTACAGTTTCCCAAATGCACTCTTTTAGGCATTTTTTTCATAGATCTTCTCAATTTTTCCTTATTTATATTTACTGCTTGGCTTGAATTTTCACACAATTTTTATGTTTCTTAGATAAGAAACTCAAAGTTTTATTTGATGTAATTGTTTATGACATCCACAATGCTACTTATGTAAAGATATACCTCATCGTTCCCTCTGTGGAAAAATTGTGCAGACTAAAATGTGAAGTGATATTTTTAGCCTGGTTCTCTAATATCAGCTGGTAATCCTCAGTAAGACCAAACTGGGGATGCTAGCTGATATGTTGGAAACGGGCTCGGAGCTTCTTGGTGGGCAGTATAGCAGCTCTGTCTCTCTCAGTCCTCTCCCTCCATTTCTCTCTCTTTGTGGGTCTGTTGACACACTTATTCCTTGGTCCCACTCCCTCCTGGGACTTCTCCTTGTGCCCGAAGCATGTGGCCTTGCCGGAATGACTTTTGCTAATTTTCAGATTGCCGCATTGCGTACTGACAGCAGGGGCCCTAGAAGTGCATGTCTGGTCCAAGTTCTGAGGATCTCCTCTTAGAGCAGAAGCATCCTCATGGTTGATGTTTTGATCTCATCTCTCACTAATCCAAGTTCCATGGGGCCTGGCGTGTCTCTGGCACAGTTTGAAAGCACTCGCTAATGTGTCTTCTAGGTAGTGGTTGGGCAGTGTGGCTGCTTCTCCTGATGTGGAGGTGGTTTGTGTGCATCACTAATGGTAACAGGCATGACAGTCCTAACCCGTCTATCTGGAGTCATGGCATGGTGTTGGAAGGGAGCAGTAACATGGTGGTCTGGCCTGCGCTGACTTTAATGGGGCCTGCCCCTGGCTTGCATGTGTTGGTGTTTGTCTAATCTCAGCTGGTAATTCTGAGAGATGTGGCAGCTCAAGTTACTAGCCGAGATTACGCAGATATCTACCCGGACAGCATGGACTTAACTTGTGGAGGAATATGGGTTGTGGAGGGTTGCTGATAAAGATGATGTGCAGATGCATTCTAACCATGCAGGCTTCTTTCAGTAGCATGCCCAGCACCTGTAGACTGACAGGAGAAACCTTAAATGCACTTGTAGCACTTGATGTCTGTTGTCTGCATTTGCTTGTATAATGTTGCATGGATATCTGTGCATAAGAAAGAGGATTAACAGTTAATGTACATTCCCCTGGCATGAAGTCACTGTGGTTTTTGTGTTGCTGAGCAAATATGAATTGGTTTATGTGGGTTTCAGATTAAGTGCACATGCAGATGCCAGTTATGATTATTTTATCTTGACAGTGTGCAAAAGATTGAGGAAAGTTGTGCTGGTTGACTTTGATTACTTTGAGGTCAGTTAGTCTGTTGATTAGGTCAGTCAGTCTGTTGATTGAAGCTCTTCTGAGATGTTCATCACAGCTTGGAGAGAAATTTCCAGTTTCATCACTAAAGTCAGTTTCTTGTGGCTTCTCCAGTTTGCTGTTTTCTCTTCATTTTCCACACAGTTTCATCACTGCTGTCTTTCTTTTCAAATTCACATTGCCTGAAGGGAAGTATGGATTGTTTCTGGGTCGAATTCCTGACGGTTTGACTTCTTGTGAAGCTTGCATTCAGTGCATGTTGTGTCAGCATGACGTGTTTGATATACAGTTTATGAGTATTACATCAGGTACTGAGAAAGAATGAGTCAGTACCTTTTGTGATATTCGTAGTTTGTACATCATGGTCAGCATCGTGGCCCTGCACCCTCAGCAGACTGCATGGCCTTGTTTCTCCGCTACCGACCTCCACCGCTGGATATTCTGACCAGGACTCGTCTGTGCCCGCCGCCGCCCTGCCCCCCCCCCCCCCCCCCCCCCCAAACACAGCACCGCCCTGGGTTTGCCCGCTTTGTACTGTATATGTATATGTGTGTTGTCAAAGGGAAATTGGATGTAGCCAGGTTTTGACCATGTGACCATTTCAGTTCCAGTCTGCACAGATGTTGGGAGTCCTGGGCAGTGTAATGGTAGGATGTGTGAAGTGGTCCATGCATGTGCAGTCCATTGCTAAAGTTGGTGATCTGAAGGTGGGGTGAGGTGCGTTGCTGATGCTGGTTGTGGATGCATGGATTGCAGTGCAGCTGAGGGAAGGCAGTCTCAAGGCGGCTGAGGACGCAGTGCAGAAGCTGACCTCCAACACCGAGACCAAAGTTGACAGGTACTGCGCAACTTTTCATGCTCTCTGACAGGTCTGGCTTGACAACAAAGTTTTGTTTCAAATTTTGCTGCTGAAATTTGTCTTTGAGAAAAGTAACCGGCACAGTGTTGCTTACCCCATTAATGTTTGATCATGCCATTTGTGAATAAGTTTTTATATTTTGATGCTGTTTTATTGAGGAGATGGATGGATGGATGGAGAGATGGATTGACGAATGGATGGTTGGTTGCTTGATTTGATGGATGGATGGATGGATGAACTGGCTTGTCCTCCAATTTGTCAATTCTTTTTTGTTGCAGACAGTTGCTAAAAAATCTCCTGGTGGGATACTTTACCTTGCCAGAGGACAAAAGGGGTGAAGCTCTAAGAACCATTTGTGGAGTCTTGGACTTCACATTGGAAGAAATTGAAAAGGTGTGTTGCTGTATTTGTTTGCATATTTTCCTGAATTTACACCATTCTTTTGTGTTGACAAACCGTTTTGAAGCATCTTTGTTGATTGCAAGATTTATCCCTCCAGGTTTACTGGAGGTCCTCACAGGTTTACCTGTGTGTGTGTATGTGTGTGTGTGTGTGTGTGTGTGTCTGTCTGTCTGTCTGTCCCGACTTAACGGCTGATATCTCAAAAACTACTGGACGGATTTACTTGTAATTTTGCACACTTACTGGAAGTTAGGTCCGATTGAATGTATCAAATTTTCAGAATCGAGGTTTGAAAAAGTGACTTTTTAACGTTTTGGTGTTGCCAAGAAAACGCTACAACAGAGTCCGAATGCAAAATGTATGACGTGATCATTTGACATCAAATAACGTGACATAATTTTGAAGAGATTGGACATTGGTGAAGGAGGAAGAAGGATTTTTTATCCTCCAGGTTTACTGGAGGTCCTCACAGCTTTATTGTGTGTTTTTTAATGCCAAAACCTGGAGGTTCAGCGCCAGCGGTTTTTATGTTTGTGTTTTTGTGGCTAGAAGAATAACACATTAGGGTTTTCTTCTTCCATATATGTAACAAAGTATGTCTGTAGCTTTATGAAAGAAAAGCTATTTGTAATTGTGTAAAGACATACATTTTGCCTGTTCTTGGTTTACTTGCAAATTCCAGAAAGTGGTCATCCATGTTTTGAAAAGACCTTGTGGCAAGGCACAGTTTGAGCAAACTTGCCTTCCATAGGGGACCCCAGAAAACAGTCCTTGGGTGTGACAGCACACTGTGAAGCACATACAGTGGTGAAGGTCTCTGCAATGTATTTAATTGAAAACTTGACACAATAAGGACTAGTGTTGCTGCAGCACCTCTGTCAACAACGCATGGAGAGGAGAGTCAGGATTGTGAATTAAGCTTCTTTGCCAACAGATCTCGGGAAAGCATTCTGGGTGGATTCCCAACTTTCTGAGGTTCAAGGGAAACACCCCCAACCCCTCCCCCGCCACCACCCCTACACGGCGGAACACCATGCCTTCTGCACAGAAGTCTGATCAGGTAAGCACAGGTCGTTTTTTACTGCTTCACAGGTTCATGGTTTTATGGACGTTCCGTTGTTCTCTGGTTAGCCCCCCTACCTCTCTGTGAGTCTGAGAGAGAGACAGACACACAGACAGGGCACCAACCTCTATTGCTTTTCCTTGATGCATAAGCATATGTGGATTCAGTTTCTTGCATTTGGGTTCCCTACTGGCCTTTCCTTTTTAGCAGAAACTCGTTCACATTTCCTTCTTTGACCAGAAAGCATTGGTCACTGAGTGATTGTGCCAAAATGATTCAAACGTGTACTTTGGCATTCTCTTTGAAAAGTTAGAAAATCAAAGGAAAACATTAAGCTTCACTATGGGTCTCCTGACACATCTTTGGGCAGGTTTTGGCAATCGACACTTGATTTCCAATACTGTACTACTACAGCCATTGGATGAGCTGTGATGGGAGTAGTGGGACTTGTCAGAATTTTGACAAATGATTCAAATGTTTTTTGTTTTTATTACATTGGGGATGAGAATCACTCACATTTTCCCTAGATATGTGTTTCGTTTGTGTGTTGCCACTTCAGTAAGCAGGCAATGTGTTCACGAGAGGGAGTGTGCTTGTTTTCAGTCCTTCAGCCAGCTGTTTGTCAAATTCCTGGAGAAGGAGTCAACACCACCACCTGCCATAGCTCGACTGCCGGCAGAGGAGATGGCCCAGGAACTACAGCAGAAGCAGCGGGAACGAGAGAGACCAAACCCTTTTACTGCCCCTCGCCATGTTGCTATGCCACTCTCCGCCCCAGGCACCCGCACCCCCTCCCCCACCCCCCACCACCTCCTCATGGCCCCTGCCTCCTCCAGCCTCCCCCAAGGCCCTACCCTCACCAGTGCTGCAGCCCCCCTGGTGTCTTCTGCAGGCCGAACCACACCACAGAATGCCAGTGCTATCCTGAAAGACGTTCTTGGAAGCAGGTGATAATGGTGAATTGTTGGATTAAGCAGGTCTTTTAGGTAGTGCCCTGGCGGGTGTATTCCAAGGGCAGTTGGTTGCATGGGCATTTTGTGAAAGGCATGAACTTGTGCAGCCGAGTGCATGTGTGGATGGATGGATGGATGGATGGATGGATGGATGGATGGATGGATGATGGATGGATGGTTCGGAGCGAGTGGTTGTGGATGAAGCCTGTCAGTGACAAGAAGCTTCTACCTGCTCATGAGTGCACTGGTTGTGAGTTCTGGGCAGGTATGTCTGGTTATGACTGTAGATGTGCAGCAGCTGGAGGAAGAGGATGGGGACCCCTAGATGTCGTAGTCTGCAACCATACGAATGCCCTCTGCCTTTTCAATGTTCCTGTCAGTGACTTCATGGGCTGCCTTGTGTGAAATTAGACGAGGTTTCTCATCATTCTGTGTTACTCATGCTGTTAACCTTCACCAGATATTCTAGATCAAGTGAAAGTGGAGGAGATATATATGAGATGAATAAGCTCACTTGAACAATGAATATAAGTATAAGCAACATATCTTAACAAATTTCTGTTTCATTTGTTGGCAGTTGCTTGTGTCTGTGTTAATGTTCTATGTGGACATGTTGGCTTTAGCAGTCTCCTAGGTTAATGTTCTATGTGGACATGTTGGCTTTAGCAGTCTCCTAGGTTAATGTTCTGTGTGGACATGTTGGCTTTAGCAGTCTCCTAGGTTAATGGGCTATGTGGACATGTTGGCTTTAGCAGTCTCCTAGGTTAATGTTCTATGTGGACATGTTGGCTTTAGCAGTCTCCTAGGTTAATGGGCTATGTGGACATGTTGGCTTTAGCAGTCTCCTAGGTTAATGGGCTATGTGGACATGTTGGCTTTAGCAGTCTCCTAGGTTAATGTTCTATGTGGACATGTTGGCTTTAGCAGTCTCCTAGGTTAATGGGCTGTGTGGACATGTTGGCTTTAGCAGTCTCCTAGGTTAATGGGCTATGTGGACATGTTGGCTTTAGCAGTCTCCTAGGTTAATGGGCTGTGTGGACATGTTGGCTTTAGCAGTCTCCTAGGTTAATGTTCCATGTGGACATGTTGGCTTTAGCAGTCTCCTAGGTTAATGGGCTATGTGGACATGTCAGCTTTAGCAGTCTCCTAGGTTAATGGGCTGTGTGGACATGTTGGCTTTAGCAGTCTCCTAGGTTAATGGGCTATGTGGACATGTTGGCTTTAGCAGTCTCCTAGGTTAATGGGCTATGTGGACATGTTGGCTTTAGCAGTCTCCTAGGTTAATGTTCTATGTGGACATGTTGGCTTTAGCAGTCTCCTAGGTTAATGTTCTATGTGGACATGTTGGCTTTAGCAGTCTCCTAGGTTAATGTTCTATGTGGACATGTTGGCTTTAGCAGTCTCCTAGGTTAATGGGCTATGTGGACATGTTGGCTTTAGCAGTCTCCTAGGTTTACAAAAATTACTAGTTATCATTCCTGGTATCACTGAGCTTGTGGTTGTGATAGTTGTGGTGTATGATTTATGATAATCCCACACAAAGATGGCAGCATAAGTGCAGTACTTATGAACCTCAGATTAAATCAGATTGGCCGTGGCAAAAACAAAGGTCATTTTACATGTATTTCCCCAAACCCTGGCAGTTCAGATGTTGCAAAAGAGGTGAAAAGAACAGACACTTGTATATATATACTACTGTCATTAAAATGGAGGAAGCAGGAACAGATAATACACTTGTGATTTGTTGTAGAGAAATGATATTTACATTCGTGGAATAATTTTATGCATGTGCAATTGTGGGGGAAAATATTTGTAAGTTGTTTTAATAGTTGACTATTTTGAAGTATCATTCAAACGGCAACAAAAATCAATATTTCAAAATGTGCATGTGCAGTCTTACTTAGTACTGCAAGCAGTGTAATCTCCACTAATGCAAACTGTGTAGTTTTCGAAGGGTTGATAATTTATTAGCATGAAAAGTTGCATGCTTGGTGTGTCCTCATTTTGCTTTCCTCCCGTTTGGTGGTCTTAGTTTGCAGTTCAAACATTTCCAGTCGTAAGTGGTGCACACACACATATACATGAAGAATGAATGAAATGTGTATTTGCTTTATTGCTTCAGGCAACATTGTATCATATGAGATTATTGTTGTGAACAAACTACATAACTCAAATTATAAGAAAGTGGTTGATGATTTGTTTTCCTTCTGGTGGAGTTGTGTTGTTGCACTTTTGGTAGTCACTAAATACACGACACTAAACAAACCCCAAAAAAGCCTGGAGGTTATTACAAGGATTTCTGTTGGTCCTGAAGGGATTGTCAACATCTACCAGCTGTTCTTAGTTTCATTTCACAACTTGCTATTCCTTTTAAATATGGTTTCCCTTTTCATTATGGTTAGCGAAGCATACTTATGGATACTCTACATTATATAGATCTTTCATCGTATCTTGTGGGCAAAAGGAAAAACCTGCTTGTACATTCACAGACCTAGAAACTAATTTATGAAACTATGGTGTTGCAAAGGTGAATTGTTGTGTACATGGTAACAGATGTAAAATAAATTTATTTTCAATACCAGTCTCTTTGTTTATGGAGTTTGTTTTTGATGTCATGTTTGCAAGTGCTAGTGGAAGCTTCCGTCTCCAAACTGGGATTGAAGTATCAGGATGTCTTCCTTGCACACAATAGTACAGTCAACTCAAGCAATGGAGACTCGCGACCCATTGATGCCATAAGGATTTGTGCAGTTTAATGCACATGAATTTGTCTGCCTGTGTTAGTGAGGCAACACAGTCAGGTCATTGCCATCAGTTAAGGTGAAGTTTATAGAATTGTTCCTATGATTAATCCGTTGATTTAGCATATAAAATTGCAATGCAATAATGTGTATCAACAGCAATTTTTGCAATTTATTACTTGACATTGCATGAGCCAGTGTGACCAGCAGTTTTGCCCACTCTGCTACCAACTGCATGCCACGCAACACTCGCATGCCACGCAACACTCGCATGCCACGCAGCACTCGCATGCCACGCAACACTCGCATGCCACGCATCACTCGCATGCCACGCAGCACTCGCATGCCACGCAGCACTCGCATGCCACGCAGCACTCGCATGCCACTCAACACTTGCATGCCATGCAGCACTCGCATGCCACGCAGCACTCGCATGCCACGCAACACTCGCATGCCACGCAACACTCGCATGCCACGCAACACTCGCATGCCACGCAGCACTCGCATGCCACGCAGCACTCGCATGCCACGCAGCACTCGCATGCCACGCAGCACTCGCATGCCACGCAGCACTCGCATGCCACGCAACACTCGCATGCCACGCAACACTCGCATGCCACGCAACACTCGCATGCCACGCAACACTCCATGCCAAGCAGCACTCGCATGCCACGCAGCACTCGCATGCCACATAACACTCGCATGCCACGCAGCACTCGCATGCCACGCAGCACTCGCATGCCACGCAGCACTCGCATGCCACGCAACACTCGCATGCCACGTACCTTGCAGTAGTGCAACTGCATCCAAGCACTTTTCTCTTTTTTTTTTCCTCCTGTATTTTGTCATTTGTAACCCACGATAGACTAGAACACCTCTAATAAACAGCTCTCTAAAACTCAACAGAATTTTTTTTTCTCCCAATTCCATGCATTTTCTGTACCTTCAACATACATCATTTCTAACACATCTATGAAGTTGATTTCTTTGCTTCGCCTACACAGGTTCCACTTGACCTTAGTAAAGGTTGCCTTTCAATCATCTGTCAATGCCAACACTAGATGTGATCAGGCTATACATCCATCAAAGTCGGATCAAACTGTTCTGAAGAACTTAAGTTCCACTCGTCCAAATAACTGAGCCTAGAGTTTGGACAAGTGTCACTAGCTGAGGAATCCTCAAATCAGATTTCATTCTCAAAATTAAGTAAAGAGAGTACTCTACTAAATGTCCAACTCCAAGCATGAATTTAAATTTCAACAGCATTCTATGTACATGACATGCAAGAGATACATTAAGTCTGATTTGATGAGTTTTTTAATTAGTACTGAAATACTACAAAACTAGAGCCGTATCCAATTCAAAATGAAGTTATTGCAAATTTTAGTTGACTACTTGCAAATCAGTCATTTTGAGAAAATGGCAGTTTTGGTTTAAGTTGACAGAGGCAATGAGTGTAGTAAGTCACAAGAGGGGTCACATTCCTTCTGTACATTCAAATTCCATTTTAAATCATTCAACCTCTAACTGGACACATCAAGAGCTCAAATCAATATCAGTTTGAAAAAAGATGAAATAAGGCTACCCTTGGAATGCAACATTCTTCAAAGAAGTGTAAGAAAGGTAGAGTCAATGTTGATTTATCTGGCTTCTTTCTGTGTCGGGAGTGAATGGTTCCTTCTGTGTCAATAGCAGCACAAGTGGAGACCCATTCCTGGGACTGGTGGGTGCAATATGGGGCAGGATGGCGGTAGAGACAGGCAGACCTGTTTACACTACGCATTGAGCGTAGTAAACTACGCATTTGCATACTATACTACGCAACTATGCAAGTCTATTGTTTCCTACGCAAACGGTATTGTTTCGGCTACGCATATCACAATCCGCAATTTTCATCATCTCGCTTGACATTTTTTTTCTTCCGATCCATGTTTTCGGGCTGAAGTCATTTGCTGCGTGCAGCATGTGCAGCCCTGAGGATTACGTCACTCTTCCGTGCCAGAAGTGGCGTCATTCTTTGCGCCAAGATATTACGTCATCCTTCCTCCCTACACTTTACTTTGATCAAAGACCCTCTACAATAAGATGGTTCATCCGGTCACTTCCGGCGAAATTAGGGTCACGCGCGCCACCAAGCGGTAACGGTGACGCTCGAGTCAAGGAAGACAACTTCCACATATCGCGTCAGCATAACAATTTACAGTGGATCGTGGAATCCTCTTATTGTGAACTTCAATTGAGGGACATGAAAAAATTTTCACACTAAGCGGAATGTCACATTAAGAGGGTTGATTTCAGTCATACAATGAACTGAAGGGAAATTAAAAGGTTGTGGCTATTTCAGACACTGACTATAGAGCGAGCGCACTGCTTAATATTACATTACTCGTTCGTCGTACCTCGAGCTTTTTCTGAACTCATCTATGCGTGTCCACAGAAGTCGTAGTCGTGATTAGCCGGTCAAAAATGTCGACCATGAAGAAGAAATCAAGGCAAGGAGGTGACCATTGCAGTGCGAATAACTGTTAACTCGCGCTATGCGTGTCCACAGAAGTCGTTTTTTCGTTTTCCGTGGAAAAATAAAGAGAGGTAAGTAATGATTATATAAATGTGTTTTGAGCTAAGCGCAATAAAATACAGAACTTGAAGTGTAATCTAAATCTGCTGAACTGGTGGAGGAAGCTTGTGGCTTTTGCTTTTGTAGGTGTGCCGATATTTGTTTTCGAAAATCTGCTGATTTAGTCACGTCAGCACCTCAGTCTTATTCAGCAGTCTTGATAATGAATGATTCACGTTAGATGATAAATATCGCCTTGAGGCTTGATCACAATTGAGTGATTCTGAATCAGAGTTGAAGAGTTTTGGCAACTGAATTCATACAATTTTTGTTTGCGAAAATGTTGATGAGTATTAAATTAATGATGCATGTGGAATTTATTATAGTGAATAATAGTGGCCAAAACATTTCATCGCAATGAATTAACGCAACCGATCATAGCAGGAATGAAAAAAAAGGTCATAAAGATAAACAAAACTTACAAACACTATGCCGGAAAGCTAGCATAATAAAATGCAAGCACGTAGGTTTTACAAACATGACAGTTGACACATGGCAACTCGCTTTGTGGAGATGAGCATTATTGAAGTTGAAAACTAGTTATGTAGTTTTCTATTAAATTTGTTGATACAGTGGAGTCCACTTATAGTGAACTCTGTTATTGTGGTTTTCCTGTTATTGTGAACAGTTTTTAATTTGGTTGTCTATTTGCACGTGACCGTGTATCTAGTGCCCAGGCTATTTGCACGTGAATGTGTATCTAGTGACCATGCAGGCTGTTTACACGGCAAGTTATTTTCACCGCAAGCAATACGGAAATCATGAAATCTGCATTTTTTTTGCTTACAATATCTGTTTGTGTTTCCCTACTACAGTAGATCTATGCAATTCTATAGTAATAAACATAAAATTACACGGCATGAGCCATGACCGTACTCAGTAAATCCTTCTATCTCGCTACTATCGCATCGAGCGGCTCGGCCAGCAAAAGTAGGCCTACAGATACTGTGTTTACTTCCTCATTATTCGGGAATGGCTTCTTTGAAAGTTAGTTGGAGTAAGGTTTTCATGTTTGTCTGATTTAAAATCTCGCATAAAAATTGTCCAAGATGAGCTCAGAAAAAGCTCGAGGTACGACGAACGAGTAATGTAATATTAAGCAGTGCGCTCGCTCTATAGTCAGTGTCTGAAATAGCCACAACCTTTTAATTTCCCTTCAGTTCATTGTATGACTGAAATCAACCCTCTTAATGTGACATTCCGCTTAGTGTGAAATTTTTTTCCTGTCCCTCAATTGAAGTTCACAATAAGAGGATTCCACGATATACTGTAAATTGTTATGCTGACGCGGTATGTGGAAGTTGTCTTCCTTTACTCGAGCGTCACCGTTTCCGCTTGGGGCGCCACGGTCGGCTCCGTCATCATGTTTTATATAGGCCGAGTGCCGGATGAACCATCTTATTGTAGAGGGTCTTTGCTTTGATAGAAGAGACGCCAGAAGTGGCGTCATTCTTCCGCCAAGATATTACGTCATTCTTCCTCCCTGCACTTCACGTTGTCAACCTGTTTTACTGCCAACCCACGTGCTTTTCGAGACAATGGCTGAACGAAGAGCACTCCAAATCACCTGTTCGGCAACTTTCGTTTTTCACGGAAATCTCCGAGCATTGGCCTGGACGTGTCGTTTCAAGCTCTTCAACTTGTTTTAATGTAGGAAAGGGATTGAGATACCTCGTAGAGAGTGATACATTTCTTCGTTTTTGCGCCTTTTGATAGTTTTGTGGTGTCTGTCAGCAATGTTCATCAAGCCAACGTTCCACAAAGCGACTCACACTCACGCACGCATTTTTCAGTGTTTGTCTTTGGTAAGTGAATGCTTTACGAGTTTGTGTGCAGAATTTTAATCGCTAGGAAGTTTTCCCTTCGTCTCCCGTAATTGCTTGTTTTTGACATTTTATTGTGTACACTGAAAGTTTGTGGGTAACAGTACAATCTGAAAGTTGGCGACGCTGACAGACGGGTATTCCCGTAGTCGCGTTGGCAAGCCTCGCTCAGCTTCGGCCGTGATCAAGCGCTGACCTCATAACAAGCTGGCCAAAGAGAGGCAAGGAACGAAACGGCCGTCTCTTTCCCTGATTTTCATTGGTTTGCGCTGGGTTCAGATTTTTGCCTCTAGTTCATTTGTATCCTCTGCGCCGGAAATAGGCTCAGCGGAAGGCTACATGATTGGGCTTTCCGCAATACCAAACATCGGGCATTTTTCCGAGAGAAAGACCTCGTATCCAAGCACTCTAAATGACACTTTTTGACAACCAGGTTGTGCCTTTTCAAAACTTCGATATTGGGTACCTCTCTCAAATAATTAATTAATAAATAAAGGAATCTACAGTTAGCAAATCGATCGCGCTCAAGTGTTGTGGAGACTCTACATACTTCATTTCTGTGTTAAACTCAAAACTCGATTTTTGATGAATTTTAACGAAGTAGCAAAGGCCGTGTGCCCCCTTAAATCCTTGTGTGTTGTCTACTTAGTATACTATAGTAGAAAGGCATTGTAGGGTTTCAGCCTATTGCCGTCTTTTTTAAAATTTTGATCAGTCTTGGTTAAAGGTTATCTGGTTTCACTCTCTGATAATTTGCCTAACACCTAGTATTGGGTACACGCCGATTGGCCTAAATTCGTTTCGCCTAATCCATCAAATTTAGCCGTAACCGACGCCACTGCACCTAGCGTCAATTTTGCTCGTTTCGCCTAATGATAATGGTCGATCCGCCTAATGTTGCGTTTCGCCTACTGTTTCATTACTCTCGAAAGTCGCCCTTCGTTTTTTCTGCATGAATATCGCCTAATGTTTCATTACTCTCGAATATCAATTCTTGCATGTTTTTTTCCTGCGAGGGGAAATCTGCTCATGTCCGATTTTATGAAAATTGTTGGATAAGAATTAAATGAACACTATTGCATTGATGAGTATTCAACTCACTTCAGGTATGAAATAAAAGAAATCGTGGGGAGTTCAGCTCAGATGAGAAAATATATTGTCAGAAATAGTTTACTGTGACAGCTGTGGCAGCTACATTTTCTTAAAGAAACCTTACAAAATGGCTGGTGTGGTCAAAGGAAATCGGGACAGCACAATTGAATTTCTGCCTACAAAACGCAATGGAAACAGTTTACTTGTGGATAACTATAAGTTCAGATCGAATGGTTCATCTGGGGGTACGATGTATATGAAATGTGTTGTCGTCGGCTGCCGGTCAACGTGTACGACTCGTCAACAAGAAACTTTGTTGAAAGTAAGCTCGCTCTCTCCCTCTCTCCCTCTGACTCTGCCTCTCTCTCTCTCTCTCTCTCTCTCTCTCTCTCTCTCTCTCTCTCTCTCTCTCTCTCTCTCTCTCTCTCTCAGACACAAAAGAGTTTGAAGTAATTTGGTACTGTGATTTATATTTCAGAAGCTCTCTCTCCCTTTCTCTCCCTCTCTCTCTCAGGCACAAAAGAGTTTTAAGTAATTTGGTATTGTGATTTATATTTCAGAAGCCGACGGAGCATACAGAGCATGGACCACTATTGCTAGGTGAAATCAAAGCCCCTCGACTCGTTCAAACAATGAAAAACGCGGTTACTAACGAAACGACGAAATCGATAAAGCGAATCTACATGGAAACATTGGATTCTGCTCTTGCCGCCGAACCTGAAGATGCTGACGAATTGGCTGCATGAGTACCAAGTTTTGAAAAATGCAGAAGTTCACTGAGACGGACTTTAAAGAGATATGAACCTCAACTGCCGAAATCACGGGCGAAACTTGATTTTAGGCGAAATGACCCCCTATGACAACATGTAGGCGAACCGAATTCAAGCGAACTGAAATTAGGCGAAATGAATTTAGGCGAAACGAATTTAGGCCAATCGGGCTGCACCGCTAGTATTTCTTGATTAGTCTAGACTCCAGTCAGTGGAGTACATTTTATTCTGAAAGACTTTGTCCAGTTAATTTTTAAAGGCGTTTTGTGTATCTACACCGACTGTCTCTTGTGATGGACTGTTCCACATGTTAGTGAAACAAGAAGGGCAAAGCCCATAGGACTCACATGCTTGACCTTGACCTTTACCTTCAGGTGACCTTCAAGGTCAAGGTCAAACAACTAAACCTACCAATGACATCATACACTAAGAAATGCTTTACACATTTTTCCTACCAAAATACATGTGACCTTGACCCAAGGTCAAGGTCATCCAAGGTCATGCAACACAAAGCTGTTAATTCAAGACATAGGAAGCACAATGGTGCTTATTGGCACTTTCTACCATGAGATATAGTCACTTTTAGTGGTTCACTACCCCATTTTGGTCACATTTCATAAGGGTCAAAGTGACCTTGACCTTGATGATATGTGAACAAATGTGTCTCATGATGAAAGTATAACATGTGCCCCACATAATTATTAAGTTTGAAACAGTTATCTTCCATAGTTCAGGGTCAAGGTCACTTCAAAATATGTATACAATCCAACTTTGAAGAGCTCCTGTGACCTTGACCTTGAAGCAAGGTCAACCAAACTGGTATTAAAAGATAGGGCTTGCTTTGACCTATATACCACTTGTAGCTAAGGTCGCCATTCTCAATAACGTGGGAGAAAATTGGGAAAATGTGAAAAATGACTGTTTTTGAGACCACATTTATGGCTCCTGTGACCTTGACCTTGAAGCAAGGTCAAGTCACTATGTATGTTTTTTGAGGCCTTGTCATCATACACCATCATGCCACATTTGGTGTTGATAGACTTAATAGTCTCCGAGAAAAATCCAACGTTTAAGTTTTTTACGCCCGGACGGACGGACGAAACGGCTCAGTACATAGACTCACTTTTGCTTCGCATGTGAGTCAAAAATGCTTGTAAATATGAGTGTTAGTAGATTTCTTTGTTAGTTTGTCAATGATCTTGATTGATGAACTTCATGAAGCAACGAATAAATGTGAACTACATGTAGTAAAAGGAAGCAAACATTGTTTCTGTTTTTGTAATAGGGCGACGAGAAATTCGGAATGTGTTTGCTATTGCAGAGGCCGCTATTGCGGGAAATTTTTGGTCAAAAGTTCTTAAGGCCATTTTGATTCTTTTGCCCTAAAACGCCTTAAAAAAAAACACATAACATTTGTGTTACTTAAAAATAAACTTAGACTTTTTTCAGTTTTTATCAATAACGGGTGAAGCTTTATATTCTAACCCAATCCCACGTTTGACTCTCAACGGGTGGTCGTAACGCCCTAACTCCAGGGCCCGACGCTGATGTTGGACACAAACGTGACAAAAAGTAACGCGTCCAGGTTTAGGTGAAACTCCCCAGACTGGCTAAGTCAGTAAGGCGGGGTGGTGGGTGCGGCCTAGGCTGAGCGCTATCGGTAAAACCTGAAAAAATATTTTCTTTTTAAGTAACAAATATTTTATGTTTTTTTATGCGTTTTAGGACAAAAGAATCAAAATGGCCTTAAGAACTTTTGACTCAAAAAATCCTGCAATAGCGGTCCCCCGCAAAAGAAAAAAAGGAACAATTTCTAAGTTAAAAAAAGTAACAAAAATTATGGTTTTTTAGGCGTTTTAAGAGAAAAGAATCAAAATGGCCTTAAGAACTTTTGACCCCCAAAAAATCCCGCAATAGCGCCCCCCCCCCCCCCCCCCCCCCCCCCCGCCGCAAAGGAGAGCCGACCCCGGAAATTCTACACATTCTATTACAAAACTACACATTTCTTCACTTTTGCTCCCACAAACTACACATGCAAAGTTTTAGGGGTAAACAGGTCTGGACAGGGCAGGGGATGCTAGCATGTCCAGGATGTGGACCACTTCTTTTGAGTCCACATCAATTTGCTCCACCCACTCCCCGAGTGGGTACCCACACCATAATGGGCAGGGAGGCAAAATGATTTTAAACAGAAGCCACTTGTTTGGAGTCCAAATATTCCACCCTAGGCAAGGACAGAGACCCCTCCTCCCCAGGAGGCAGCTGCCAGGGTGGAGGGCAGCACTGGGTGGAAGGCCAGGTCTGTGAAGACTCCAATCCCCAGGTCCACCTTCCGCCACAGCCGCCCAGTCTGGTAGTGGTAGCAGTAGAGGCCCCCATCACTGCTCCCACTGGCCACCAGGCTGCCGTCCTTGCTCACATCAAAGCCAATGCTGTAGTCCTGCAACTAATCAATCAATCAATCAATCAATCAATCAATCAATCATATCTAATCTAATCTACTCTACTCTCTCTCTCTCTCTCTCTCACACACACACATCCTCACATAGATTTACTGTTGACAGATATGGTTCTTATGTTGTGTCCCCCTGTGGGTTCGGGGTAAGAATTGACCCACTGCGTCTCCCTACGGGATTCGTAAGAGGCAAATAACTAGGGACACCGTGACTTGATTGGCGTTTACTCGATTCTAGCGATTGTCGTGCCTACAAGGCTGATAGGCTGTAAAATACTGTCCATCCATCCAATGTTGTGAATGATAATTTATCATAATCTGCATCAATAGACATTGTATTTTTAATACAGGTATGGATATTAAAGTAGATAATTGTACATGTACACAGCATAAGAAGAATGTCCATCAATAGACACACTGAGAACTAAACTTTGCCTGACATTCCAACATTCTGTTGATCAATTATGCAAGCTCTGCTTGTATGCAAAACCTTTTCTTTTACAAAGCTCGAGCCATTGGGCATTTAATTCATTTCCTCAACCATGAGCGATGTTTCTTTAGTTTCCTAGAATGGATAGCATTTAGTGAGCAAATTCAAACCACTTTATCCAGGTTAACTTTCCAAATATACTACTTTAACAATGGATTTTGTACAAAGATTGTATAGATCAAACGAATACACTTCATAGACATTGTCACTGGTACATCTCCAAATAGTTTTCCCTCATTACATATTTGCACATCAAAGCAAGTGAACTGAAGAATCATGATGAAAACCAAATCAGCAACAATGTACACCACTCTTAGCAAGTAGTAGACAACATCCTGCCTCAAAAGACAATGGTGGCACTCTGTTAAGTGAGACAGCTCTGGGACAGCATCTGCAGTGGCTGATGAATTTCACAAGGCATCTCCGCCATACACTTCATAGACAACTCTCAGGCCTGGGAAGAATTCTGCAAACTGCCCACTTTGCCTCCTCCTGCCCTCCAGCCATTGGTTCCTCTCAACCCAGCCCTCCCTGGCAGCACCCTCCAACTGCTCCTGCACCAGCCTGGCATTGCCAGCTGTCTGATGATGACCCTTTAGAGGCATCATTCTTTAGAGGAACATGAAACCACACAGACCCTGCACTTCAAGATATAGATGCACAGCCAGGGACTCCATGCTTCAGTTCTCACATCTATAAGGCTAAGGACATTTTTGTGTGTGGTAAACAAGGGGAAAAACAGGGTCATAAGGTCGGCCTGAAGTTTTTTTTTAAAGAAGCCTGACTGAACACTAAACACAAAAAACAAAAAAAAAACTTAAATAGTGGATTTCCTGTGTGCTCACAGGGCAGGGAAGATGGGACAGTATGCAGTTCTTTGTTTACCATCAATTTCTCTTTTGTGTGTGTGTGACTGAAAAAAGTGTATGGTCCGCAGACAAAAATAGGGTCAGTCAGATCACTGTAACCACAACCAAAACAGAAAAAAATCAGGAAGGAAACATCTGCTCAGCTCCTTCACTTGTAGTGAGGGTACCTGGTGTCCCTGGAAACGCTTCGCCTTGTTCATCTTGTACGGTCTCTGTGTGCTGAATAGGGCAATGTAGCCTGCCTGTGTCTGAGCCAGAAACTCATCTCCTGACGGGTGAAGTCTCAGCCGACTGCAAGTGTAGCGCTCCTGATTCACAATGAAACAATCAACATATGTTTTCAATGGCAGTTCCATCTGCCTGGGCAAGGGTGCATCCAGGGGTCGAGTTTTACTAATCATTATGCAAAGATATAGGTAAAAGTGCTGGTTCAAAGAAGCATGACCTAAATTGGAATGTAAGGCCAAAATAGAATTTGTTTTAGGTACCATAGGGGGGAAAACTGGGTAGGTAAGATAGGAACTTTAACAAATATAAAGTGAGGGTGCTGTTTCCAAGACATGTAAAAATAATATTTGTTTTTTTAATGCTTTGTACACGGGGGAAAAAGTTGTGTATATTAAATATTTAATTTATCATTAATTCTAGTGAAGGATTTACACATTTTAGGTGTGCACTATTTGTGTGTGCGTTTTTTTCCAAAGAGAAGTGTAGGTCGACGCCACAATTTAGGGTTATTCGGGTGACTGAAAACAACCAACTTTTGTGTGTGCCTAATCTGCTCCTCACTTTACCTGAGACCACTGGGCCACCTGATTGTTTTACTGCCCCTGACTACAGACAGACACAGATGGGCAGGATGCACTGGCCCCTGACTACAGACAGACACAGATGGGCAGGATGCACTGGTCCCTGACTACAGACAGACACAGATGGGCAGGATGCACTGGTCCCTGACTACAGACAGACACAGATGGGCAGGATGCACTGGTCCCTGACTACAGACACAGATGGGCAGGATGCACTGGCCCCTGACTACAGACACAGATGGGCAGGATGCACTGGTCCCTGACTACAGACAGACACAGATGGGCAGGATGCACTGGTCCCTGACTACAGACAGACACAGATGGGCAGGATGCACTGGTCCCTGACTACAGACAGACACAGATGGGCAGGATGCACTGGTCCCTGACTACAGACACAGATGGGCAGGATGCACTGGTCCCTGACTACAGACAGACACAGATGGGCAGGATGCACTGGTCCCTGACTACAGACAGACACAGATGGGCAGGATGCACTGGTCCCTGACTACAGACAGACACAGATGGGCAGGATGCACTGGTCCCTGACTACAGACAGACACAGATGGGCAGGATGCACTGGTCCCTGACTACAGACAGACACAGATGGGCAGGATGCACTGGTCCCTGACTACAGACAGACACAGATGGGCAGGATGCACTGGTCCCTGACTACAGACAGACACAGATGGGCAGGATGCACTGGTCCCTGACTACAGACAGACACAGATGGGCAGGATGCACTGGTCCCTGACTACAGACAGACACAGATGGGCAGGATGCACTGGTCCCTGACTACAGACGACACAGATGGGCAGGATGCACTGGTCCCTGACTACAGACAGACACAGATGGGCAGGATGCACTGGTCCCTGACTACAGACAGACACAGATGGGCAGGATGCACTGGTCCCTGACTACAGACAGACACAGATGGGCAGGATGCACTGGCCCCTGACTACAGACAGACACAGATGGGCAGGATGCACTGGTCCCTGACTACAGACAGACACAGATGGGCAGGATGCACTGGTCCCTGACTACAGACACAGATGGGCAGGATGCACTGGTCCCTGACTACAGACAGACACAGATGGGCAGGATGCACTGGTCCCTGACTACAGACACAGATGGGCAGGATGCACTGGTCCCTGACTACAGACAGACACAGATGGGCAGGATGCACTGGTCCCTGACTACAGACAGACACAGATGGGCAGGATGCACTGGTCCCTGACTACAGACAGACACAGATGGGCAGGATGCACTGGCCCCTGACTACAGACAGACACAGATGGGCAGGATGCACTGGTCCCTGACTACAGACAGACACAGATGGGCAGGATGCACTGGTCCCTGACTACAGACAGACACAGATGGGCAGGATGCACTGGTCCCTGACTACAGACACAGATGGGCAGGATGCACTGGTCCCTGACTACAGACAGACACAGATGGGCAGGATGCACTGGTCCCTGACTACAGACAGACACAGATGGGCAGGATGCACTGGTCCCTGACTACAGACACAGATGGGCAGGATGCACTGGTCCCTGACTACAGACACAGATGGGCAGGATGCACTGGTCCCTGACTACAGACAGACACAGATGGGCAGGATGCACTGGTCCCTGACTACAGACACAGATGGGCAGGATGCACTGGTCCCTGACTACAGACAGACACAGATGGGCAGGATGCACTGGTCCCTGACTACAGACAGACACAGATGGGCAGGATGCACTGGTCCCTGACTACAGACACAGATGGGCAGGATGCACTGGTCCCTGACTACAGACAGACACAGATGGGCAGGATGCACTGGCCCCTGACTACAGACAGACACAGATGGGCAGGATGCACTGGCCCCTGACTACAGACAGACACAGATGGGCAGGATGCACTGGTCCCTGACTACAGACACAGATGGGCAGGATGCACTGGTCCCTGACTACAGACACATGGGCAGGATGCACTGATCCCTGACTACAGACAGACACAGATGGGCAGGATGCACTGGTCCCTGACTACAGACAGACACAGATGGGCAGGATGCACTGGTCCCTGACTACAGACAGACACAGATGGGCAGGATGCACTGGCCCCTGACTACAGACAGACACAGATGGGCAGGATGCACTGGTCCCTGACTACAGACAGACACAGATGGGCAGGATGCACTGGTCCCTGACTACAGACAGACACAGATGGGCAGGATGCACTGGTCCCTGACTACAGACAGACACAGATGGGCAGGATGCACTGGTCCCTGACTACAGACAGACACAGATGGGCAGGATGCACTGGCCCCTGACTACAGACACAGATGGGCAGGATGCACTGGTCCCTGACTACAGACACAGATGGGCAGGATGCACTGGTCCCTGACTACAGACACAGATGGGCAGGATGCACTGGTCCCTGACTACAGACAGACACAGATGGGCAGGATGCACTGGTCCCTGACTACAGACAGACACAGATGGGCAGGATGCACTGGTCCCTGACTACAGACAGACACAGATGGGCAGGATGCACTGGTCCCTGACTACAGACAGACACAGATGGGCAGGATGCACTGGTCCCTGACTACAGACAGACACAGATGGGCAGGATGCACTGGTCCCTGACTACAGACAGACACAGATGGGCAGGATGCACTGGTCCCTGACTACAGACACAGATGGGCAGGATGCACTGGTCCCTGACTACAGACAGACACAGATGGGCAGGATGCACTGGTCCCTGACTACAGACAGACACAGATGGGCAGGATGCACTGGTCCCTGACTACAGACAGACACAGATGGGCAGGATGCACTGGTCCCTGACTACAGACAGACACAGATGGGCAGGATGCACTGGTCCCTGACTACAGACAGACACAGATGGGCAGGATGCACTGGTCCCTGACTACAGACAGACACAGATGGGCAGGATGCACTGGTCCCTGACTACAGACAGACACAGATGGGCAGGATGCACTGGTCCCTGACTACAGACAGACACAGATGGGCAGGATGCACTGGTCCCTGACTACAGACAGACACAGATGGGCACGATGCACAAAAGTACCAGCACTGCCTCCACTCCCTGGGAAGCATTCCAGTTTGATGGTGGTTCAAAGAATGGATGGATGGAGTCTCACAATCTATCCGCCTTTGCAGGCTAAATAAAGTCATTGACCACCAACAAATCAGTGGAGCCAGTTAAAATGAGAGTAGGTCAAGGCACGATTTCCCCAGTTATTTGCCTCTCATGAATTTCAGAGGTGGATGCCGAGGGTCTATTCTCACCCCCAACCCACATAGGGAGCTGGCTCACATTTTTATCACACTACTGTGCACCTCCAGTGCCGAAACAGATACTCCATTCTACTTGTGGGTGGGGAGAGGTAATACAAGTTGAGTATCTTGGTCAAGAATGCAACCATAGCATCTGTGCTGCTTCAAACACTGAATCTACCAGCTGTGTGTGACTGAAGGAAAGCCTCATTACATTTGGACAAGAGCTCTGGGTGTGCACTAGCTGACTAAGCACACCTTTCTACTAAAAGAACATCATTCACTGCATTTAAGGACCAAAACAACAAGAAGGGCAAAGCCCATACGACTCACATGCTTGACCTTGACCTTTATATGACCGTGACCTTCAAGGTCAAGGTCAAACAACTAACCCTACCAATGACGTCATACACAAAGAAATGCTTTACACATTTTTCCTACCAAAATACATGTGACCTTGACCAAGGTCATGCAACACAAAGCTGTTAATTCAAGACATAGGAAGCACAATGGTGCTTATTGGCACTTTCTACCATGAGATATAGTCACTTTTAGTGGTTCACTACCCCATTTTGGTCACATTTCATAAGGGTCAAAGTGACCTTGACCTTGATGATATGTGAACTAATGTGTCTCATGATGAAAGTATAACATGTGCCCCACATAATTATTAAGTTTGAAACAGTTATCTTCCATAGTTCAGGGTCAAGGTCACTTCAAAATATGTATACAATCCAACTTTGAAGAGCTCCTGTGACCTTGACCTTGAAGCAAGGTCAACCAAACTGGTATCAAAAGATAGGGCTTGCTTTGACCTATATACAACTTGTAGCTAAGGTCGCCATTCTCAATAACGTGGGAGAAAATTGGGAAAATGTGAAAAATGACTGTTTTTGAGACCACATTTATGGCTCCTGTGACCTTGACCTTGAAGCAAGGTCAAGTCACTATGTATGTTTTTTGAGGCCTTGTCATCATACACCATCATGCCACATTTGGTGTTGATAGACTTAATAGTCTCCGAGAAAAATCCAACGTTTAAGGTTTTTACGCCCGGTCGGACGGACGACACGGCTCAGTACATAGACTCACTTTTGCTTCGCATGTGAGTCAAAAACGTTGGGCCTCGTCCAATGGTTAGAGAGTTGGCCCTTTTGCTTGCAGTTAGTGATAGCAGTGTTCAATGCTGCATGGATCCCAATTGCATTCTTGCACAATCTGCTTCACTCACATTGCCTCTCCCTTCCCAGGAGTACAACAGGGTGCCTGTGAGAGCAGTGATTGTATGCTGTAGTGCCCTTCACCCTTCAAGCTGCTATGAGCCAGCACTGGGTTTGAATACTCCCCCAGATATGAACATAGTGCTGGTACCTGACTGTGTGCATTCTCTGTCACTGTGTCTATCAAGTGCCAGTAAAGGACTGATTGTGGCCCATCGATCAGGGGGAAAAAAGTTAAGTGACTTGAACCCCAGCCATAGGTGATAAGTCACTATACAAAACCAATAGATTACCTTTGTCAGCAGATATATGCACGTGCATGCTTACAGACATTTTTGTGCAGGCATTCAGATGTGCATATGCATATATATATGTGTTTACAAGTGTGTGTGTGTGTGTGTGTGTGTGTGTGTGTGTGTGTGTGTGTGTGTGTGTGTGTGTGTGTGTGCGTGATTGAAATCACTAAATCATAAAAATGGATGTGTGAGGATGGGAGAAGAAAAAGCATTATCCAGGAATAAGACTCCACCTGGTATATCTGGTTGGAGAGAACAGTGCCGGTGCGAAAATCCCAAGCCATGAGAGTTCTGTCAGAAGAGTCACGAGAAACAAGTCCACTGCTGGTGAAAAACTGATCACCACTTCTGGAAAATATCACATCCTGAATCTGAAACAAAAAGAAGGACAGCCATGCACTTCTCAGAACGCATATAAACACACACACACACTCACACCTCTGCACATGTATATAAGATCATACACACACACACACACACACACAGAAGCACACGCACATACAAAAGCGTGCACACACACACACACACACACACACACACACACACACACACACACACACACACACACACAGAAGCAAATACACATACAAAAGCACACACACACATATATACATCCCTCACACATACACATCTCACAACAACTCTATATCCTAGTCACATCATGCATGCAATTTCCATCCCTGCTCACATCCTTCCACCCAGCAAACACCACCATGGAACCCTAGCTTCACCCAGACCTGAAGTAGACAGGGAACTCACCATGTCTGGTCTGTCCTTGTAGGTAAAGATGTACACACTACACCTGGAGTAGACAGACAGGGAGCACTCCAAGTCTGGTCTGTCCTTGTAGGTAAAGATGTACACACTACACCTGGAGTAGACAGACAGGGAGCACTCCATGTCTGGTCTGTCCTTGTAGGTAAAGATGTACACACTACACCTGAAGTAGACAGACAGGAAGCACTCCAAGTCTGGTCTGTCCTTGTAAGTGAAGATGTACACTACACCTGGAGTAGACAGGGAACTCACCATGTCTGGTCTGTCCTTGTAAGTGAAGATGTACACTACACCTGGAGTAGACAGACAGGGAGCTCTCCATGTCTGGTCTGTCCTTGTAAGTGAAGATGTACACTACACCTGGAGTAGACAGACAGGAAGCACTCCAAGTCTGGTCTGTCCTTGTAGGTAAAGATGTACACACTACACCTGGAGTAGACAGACAGGGAGCACTCCATGTCTGGTCTGTCCTTGTAGGTAAAGATGTACACACTACACCTGAAGTAGACAGACAGGGAGCACTCCATGTCTGGTCTGTCCTTGTAAGTGAAGATGTACACTACACCTGGAGTAGACAGGGAACTCACCATGTCTGGTCTGTCCTTGTAAGTGAAGATGTACACTACACCTGGAGTAGATAGACAGGGAGCTCCATGTCTGGTCTGTCCTTGTAAGTGAAGATGTACACTACACCTGGAGTAGACAGACAGGGAGCTCACCATGTCTGGTCTGTCCTTGTAAGTAAAGATGTACACTACACCTGGAGTAGATAGACGGGGAGCTCTCCATGTCTGCTCTGTCCTTGTAGGTAAAGATGGACACTACACCTGATTACACATGGAGAAGACAGACAGGGAACTCACCATGTCCAGTCTGTCCTTGTAGGTAAAAACTCGGACTGGCTCTCCAGGCTGCCGTACATCCCAGGACTGAACAACATCCACGCTGCCGGTGACAAACACCGAGTGCAGGACGGGATGGAAGCACCCACAGCTGACAACCGCCTGGTGAGGATAGCGGCTGACACACTGCCCTGAGGAATCGTGGGTTTGGAGCATGTTGAGGTAACAATAGAATCAGATTTGCAAACACAATAACTTGTTTTCATGGCCTGCACTGACAATGGGATGAACACAGAGCCCAGAAGTGTTGTTGCTGATTCCAACACATATTAGCTACCAAATACTGCTGTCTCAATCAGTCAATGTCAGGGTTTTCTAAGTGGAAGAGGGAAAAAGCAACATGAGTAAGGTTGCAGTCCAAATTTTTTAGCACATGGAGCTCCGAGTCAGATGATTAAAAAATAATCCAGAGGGTACCTATACTTCAAGGCCTTAAAAACTCAGTCTGATACAGTTACAGGAGTTTTCAATAGGCACTATTCTCCAGTAGCACTTCAGTTTTATACAGATGATGACAATACAATCACATGGATATAAAATTGCTGAATTCTGCTTTCATAATCATACACCTCAATTATCATCCTGCCTAAGAAACTTCCAGTGTTGCAGCTGGGCATCGCTAAAGGTTAAAAGCAGTCAGCCCACATACCTGTTTCTACATCAACGAGGGCAGCCATCCTGTCATAGCTGCAGGTGAGGCACTTGGTTCCCTCAGGGCTCCAGTGGGCATCCCTGACAGCCTTGAGGTGGTGGGTCAATCGACGCACACACTTGTCCAAGTGTGACCACACATTCCACACCCTGACCTCCCCATCCATAGAGGCAGACAGAAGCAGATGGCTGAACTGCTGCACACCCCATCTCACCCTGTTGACTGCATTGGAGTGACATCCCACCTCAACATGAACCCTAGTGGGAATACTTGTCTTTGAGGCTCTCTCACAGTGCAACAAGTTGGCGATTCTGGGATGGACAAAGAAGACTTTCCGCTTCCCCTCTGGATCAGCCTGGAAAGGTTTGAGAGTCACTGTAGAAGTGGGAGCTTGAACACATTCCTGCGCAGCACTGCTCTTGCTGCTGGGCATTATCACAGGTCTGGCTGAGGATGTAAGGAATCTGTGATCTGAATGGTACGGATGAGATCTTCCTCTGTGTTTTATGCTGCAGTTTTTCCCCCCTATATCAGATGGAGGCAACTGTTGGCACTCTCCTGGCTGAATGTCTTTCATTCTGGTCCCCTTCCAAAAGGCAGAATTGGGGACCTCTGCAGACACTGCATCCTCCATTCCTGAGCTGCAAAGACGTGCAGCCAACAGTTCTTGATCTGCTTCCTCATTCTCACTGTCATCCACTTCACCTGGAAGGGAGGTGTCTCTCTCAGGTCCTGTCCTGTTCTCTTCATCACAGAGACCAAAAAAATTGGGGGCAGGCTTTGAAGGGGAGGCAAGGCTGTTGTGTTTCCCTTCTTCCCCGCACTCCTCTTCACCACAAGCTGAGTGGCAAGACTCTGAGTCGCTGCAGTAGAGCTGCAGACTCTCCATCACACTTGGCGGTTCCTGCCACTCCTGCAATTATGGTAAGAACCGTCAAAATGAACTGTCCCTTGCAAATTTCAGTCCTCAAAATCAGGAAAGAAAAATATTTGTTTCACTCAGGAGATGAGTGGTAGATACTTTCTAAATATACATGTGGGATGCCTCATTTGATACATGAATATTTTTCAGAAAATGTTATTGAATCTGGAGAAACTAAAGCCACCTTT